>JAWPHD010012071.1:0-78748 GCA_037043455.1 Cyrtodaria siliqua
CGTGCATTATCCCGCTAGCAGACGACGTCTCGTGAGATTTTGCGAGATTCAAGATGTCTGCGCCCATGTGAAAGAAAAAAAGTGGACGGCTAAAAAGGTATTAAAATAGATTAGTTTATTTTAAATTTAAATAAGGGCAGAGTTTCACTATATATTCGTGAGGTTGAGTCAGCTTTTAACATCGGCAAAATACCTTGGTTTTGACATAATGTTCAGACAATATTTAGGCTTAGCGCTATGTATTTATATTACGTGGATGTTGGAACTTGGTGTGACACACGCATAGTCTGAATCACAAACCTAATGAACCCTACACAGAATAATCAAAATACACTCAGAACCACTTGACTTAAGTCACTGGTTTTCAATACATTAGTCAGTCGACAACTCAAGAACTACTCCACAGAGTCACAGTTCACTTTGTGCATAAAATACGCATCT
Source organism: Cyrtodaria siliqua (assembly GCA_037043455.1). Taxonomy (NCBI): domain Eukaryota; kingdom Metazoa; phylum Mollusca; class Bivalvia; order Adapedonta; family Hiatellidae; genus Cyrtodaria; species Cyrtodaria siliqua. Next base: position 442 of record JAWPHD010012071.1, read on the forward strand.
ACGAACGGAAGACAGTTTTTTTATATGTGCCATCCATAGTTTACATAGGGACGTTTATAGATGCTCCCTAGTTGGAGGAAGCAAATATCAAAAAATTATCTTGCCATTCGTAGACATGTACTTTATGCACTAGGGTGGAGGGTGGCAATGGACCTCGCTTGAAATGGATTGGCCTTGGGTTAAATTTTAGGGCTGGCTACGGGCTGATATATGCCCAAAAATGAGGCTGCGGTGTTTCAGTGGATAGCACGTAGGACTCTCAATCCAATGATTAAAGGTCAAACCTCTTGATGCCACTGGCTTTCTTTCCTTTGTCATTTAGCAAAAGACTTCCCCTAGCCTCATCAGTTAGTTTGAGAACTGTCGCAAAACAAACTGTCCTGCGTATCAGAAAAGTTAAATCATCTATGCACCATGGGAATATATTTGAAGGTCAAAAACGAGCAGGGTTACCAGATTTCTGTGTATCAATTTCCTCTCACTGGGTGGCTAGAAATAAGCTAACGATGAGCCAATAAATAACAATGCAATTAAAAATCTGTCTGGTCTCACCACTGTGATTGAATGAATTATTTAGCCAGATTGAAGATGTCTAAACAGTTTGTGATGTACTGATAAATCGATTGTAACCGATCATCAGTTACTTAGGCAATCCGATTATGATGATCGATTGTGAAAGTCTATAATCGATCATCGTTGAATGTAAAAATGCACCTTTATTAATGTTCCAAAATAGAAATAAACATGATTTTCCAGGAGACAACACTTGTGAAAATGAACATATAAACAAATAAACAAATTTATATCAATTAGAATTATTTTGCTGATGAATGGCAATGGCACAAGACAGGAAAGAATACATGCTTAGTCAGAATAATTCTAAGTTGAACTGTTCAAGGCTTCAAACTCAGATTATCATACACTTGTTATGCTTCATATTGATTAACCGATTATAACCGATGATTGAGCGGTTACGTCCAACCGGTTGTAAGCGATGATCGATTGTAATTTCAATTGATTGCCCATCAGTACAAACAGTGCAGCTCACTGGGATACACGTGACTTCCAGAGCCATCCAGACACCACATTATCTAAACTAGAAAAGACTTGACCAACTTAACAACACATAGATAGTAGGTTCTCTATTGCCCAAGATCACGGCATTCACCGTACCTATTGTTGCTCCAGTGACAATATTACAAGAGAATTGCAGCAACTCTGCATGTGAGAAGGTTTAAGGCCCATATTCTGCATATTTTTTATCTAGATGTTAATGTAGAGTTAGCCTGGAATGTTCATTTCTCGGATCTGTTGGCATCTTATAACCTTTTTGTGTCTTTAAAGGGTGTAAATTAGGTTTGAGCCATAAACAATCAAAAGAAATTACACTAAACTTTTAAAGTAAAAGACCCGAAGGAGGTATCTCCTAACTATAGTTACTAACCAGGGATAGCTTGGTGGTCAAAACAATTGCAATGTATTGAAAAGCAAATGGCATGCGTAGATATTGCGAGGTTTTCTGCATAACAGCTATTTATACCTTGGGATTCTTCTATGGCCTGATAAGACTTGTTGTTTATAATTGTTAAATATTGCGTTGTATTATTATATATCTATATCTTTAAACCATTTCACATATTAAATTGTTCTTTTAAAAGCTTTTTATCTTTTAAACAAATTTAGCTGCATAGCCCAATGTACCCACTTTAAGGGCTTTTACAGATCTCTACACATGGCAAATTAATTTAAAACTAGAAAGATAAATGTAACAGGGGAAAATGCCATATGTGACAGGAACATTTTGATTCAGTGGTCAAATTTAATATTTTAAGCCACTTGCTAAAAAAAGCAAGTGCCAACTTTTCCACTTGCTATATTAACCAAGATACTTGCATTAAATAATAATCTGGAACCTTCAATTCATTTAAGATGGATTGCTATACATGTAAATGATGACATTTTCACACTCAGCTTGCAACAAGGTAATTATGTAACATTACAGGGTTTCCCCCAGGGTCATAAGGCATGTCAACATGCCTTCCTGGAAAAGAAAGCAAAAACGACATGTCTTCATCAGAGCAACATGCCTTAAGTCATTCTTAATGTTCATGAATAACAGATTTTTTTGATAACATTCTACATAAAACTGAGCAATTTAATAATAATACTTGGATCATATGTGGCGATTTTAATTTAGTGTTAGACAAAAAGCTTGATTACTGTAATTATAAACACGTTAACAATAAAAATGCTAGAGAAAGATTATTAGAAATTATTGAACAGAATATAGATCCTTTTCAAGAATTACACCCTGATTTAAGAAGATATACATGGAGACGCAAAAGACCTCTACAGCAAGCAAGACTTGATTTTTTTCTTGTATCCGAAACGCTTTTTCCGTCTGTAAGTAAATGCACAATTGAATCTAGCTATCACTCTGATCACTCGATGACAATTTTGAATATAAATTTTACGCATTTTATTCGAGGTAAACCATTGTGGAAACATAATAACTCTCTTCTCAGTGATATTGAATACTTATTTATAATTATTCAAAAATAGAGGAAGTTAAAGCACAGTATGCAGTGCCGATTTACAACAACGATAACATAAATAACATACCAAATAATGAAATACAATTTGTGATTGATGATCAAATATTTTTAGAAACACTGCTAATGGAATTACGGGGTAAATCTATATCATATTCAAGCTACAAAAAGAGAACAAAAGAAAATCGAGAAAAAGAATTAATAAAACTCATTGAAGTTCTAGAACACGATCTATCATCCGACAAAATCCAATCTATGGAAATACTTAAACAAGAACTTCAAAATCTAAGAAAAGATAAAATGCAAGGGTATTTGATACGATCACGAGCAAAACTAGTAGAAGACGGTGAAAAGCCTTCGAAGTTTTTTTGTAAGCTAGAAAAACATAACTTTGCATCTAAGCTAATTCCAAAACTAGAAAAACAAAATGGAGACAAAATAACAGATCAATTTGAAATTTTAGAAGAAGCTAAGAATTTTTATAAAGATTTATACTCAAATAAAGATGAGTTACTAGAAGATATAGACTTAGGAAATGAGCTGTCGGGAGTAAACTTACCTAAACTTACTACAATTGAATCCAACTCAATAGAAGGTCCCTTAACATACGAAGAATTAGCCACGACGCTAAGAGCAATGTCTAATAATCGAAGTCCAGGGAGCGACGGTTTTGGAGCCGATTTCTTTAAAGCATTTTGGAAGCAGATTGGTCATTTTATTGTCCGGTCGCTTAATTGTGGGTTCAATATAGGGGAATTATCTATAACCCAAAAAGAGGGTATAATTACTGTTATTATATAACCTATAAATAGACGCGTTTTCATTGGCTAAAAAGTAATTTTTTAGAAAAAATATCTAGCGATATTGACCTGTTTTTTTGATATTGACCTGTTTTTTTGATATTGACCTGTTTTATATAATTGTTTTTTTGATATTGACCTGTTTTATATAATTGTAAATTGAGGGTTATATAATAAAACAGTTATGGACTTTTCAGCTGTTATACATGATGTTGATATGCACCAAAAAATCATTATTGACCTCGCCTCGGTCAATAATGATTTTTTTGGTGCATATCACATCATGTATAACAGCTGAAAAGTCCATAATTGTATATTATACCCAAAGAAAATAAATCCAGACTTAACATTAAAAATTACAGACCAATTTCACTTCTTAATTGTGTATACAAAATTGCCTCGGGTGCCATAGCCAATAGATTTAAATCTACACTTGACAAATTAATTCATAGGGATCAATCTGGTTATATTGCAGGTAGATATTTAGGTGAAAACACAAGATTTATATATGATATTATGCAATATGCAGAAGAAAAAAATCTAAATGGACTTGTTCTTCTAGTGGATTTCGAAAAAGCGTTTGATTCACTTTCATGGGCATTTGTTTACAATGTGTTGAAGTTTTTTGGATTTGGAAAGTGTATTATTTCATGGATAAAATTATTCTATAAAAATGCCAAATTAACAGTTAATCAAGGCGGTAATCTATCAGAATTTTTTAATATTGGGCGGGGCTGTCGTCAAGGTGATCCATTATCACCGTACATTTTTATCCTATGTGCAGAAATCCTTGCTATCAAAATAAGAAGTAACAACAATATTAAGGGAATCAATGTTAATGGTACAGAAGTTAAACTGTCACAATACGCAGATGATACATCTATGGTTTTAGACGGATCTCCATCTTCACTTAGAGAAAGTTTATCAGAATTATCAAAATATGCAAAATACTCTGGTTTAAATGTAAACTTTGATAAAACACAAATAATATGGATAGGCAGAAAAAAGTATAGCCAAGACACAATTAAAACTAAGTGGAAATTAACTTGGGGGGAAACACAATTTAAATTATTAGGTATAAATTTCAATGTTGATCTAGATAAAATGTTAGACATAAATTATAATGAGAAAATAACAAAGATTCAAAATTTGATCAAGATATGGAAAAGAAGATATTTAACTCCATTAGGGAAAATAACAGTTATCAAATCACTACTCGTACCAATATTAAACCATCTTTTTATATCTCTTCCAAATCCTACAGAATCCATTATAGCAAAAATTAATGGCATACTGTATGAATTTCTTTGGGAAGGTCCAGCAAAAATATAAAACACAGTTATAGTAAAGCAATATTCAGAGGGAGATCTCAACATGATAAACTTAAAGGCTTTTATCTTCAGTCTAAAATCCACGTGGATAAGAAGATTAATTGTGAGTGAAGGTAAATGGAAACATGCAGTTGAAAGTTTCATTGATATTAAAAAAATAGCAGTTTTAGGCAAATGCTATTGTGAAACAATAATGAAGAAAACAAATAATAAATTTTGGATTGATGTTTTATCTGCTTTTGCCGCAGTCATTAACAGTAGTAAAATTGAATCTGTAGATACGTTTTTATTAAGTGACTTTAGTCCTTTTTTTTACAATAACAGTATTTTAATTGACAGTAAGCCAGTATATTATAAAAATTGGTTTGATAAAAATTTAAAGATAATGGAGAACTATATTCCATTAGTGAATTCGAAGATATGTATGGTTTAAAAACATGTTTCTTACAATACAGTGGCTTAATATCAGTTATTAAATCCTTTCAAAAGAAGATATTGAAAACAACAGTTTCAAGTAAAATGCCACTTCCAAATATACCATCAAACATCACACCATTTATCCAAAACAGAAAAGGTTGCAAAATATTTTACAATATTCTAAATAAAAACAGCGATAAACCAACTTCAAAATTAAAATGGGAACTTTGTTATGACATAGAGGAAGAAACATGGACAGATATATATGCTTCACCATTCAAAAGTACAATGAGCACAACGTTGCAATGGTTTCAGATTAGAATAAATCACAGATTACTTCCAACTAATCTTTACTTACACAAAATAAAAATAAAAGATACCCCCTTATGTTATTCTTGTAACCAAGAAGAGACCATTACTCACATGCTATGGACCTGTCCCACAACACAAACTTTTCTTCAACAACTACAAAGAATACTTGTATCAAAACAAATAATACTGCCATTTACAGAAGAACTTTTTATATTCAACATTGGAAACTGCTTAACAAAGATTGAGTTGCAAATATTGCTAGAAATCAAATATTATATTTTTTGCTCAAAACGACAAAACACACCATTATCCATACAGGCACTTAAAAATATACTTAAATGCTCTCATAACACATATAAACATATTGCAATAAAAAACAAAAATATGGAACAATTTAATAAAGATTGGGAGATGCTAAAACAAATATTTAACTAGGTACATAATAGATCCAATTAAAACTACTCACCTTCACTCAATGAACCAAGAACTGGCTTTTTTTTTCATTTTGTACATCGATTAAATCAGAAAATTCAAGACATGGACCACACAGGCAGTTTTTAAAAGTATTACATTTCACTTCATTTTTTTTTTTTCATTCGACTAAAAATAACTTCCCCATTGCAATTCTCATTATTTTATTACAAAGCAAACATACAGTAATTTTCAAATGTTCTATAATATGCTTGTATATATTTTGTAAGGTGTGGCAAGGGATGGTCCTCCCCGACCCTTGTCTCACCATGTGACGGGGAGATTAAACGGGTCATCTTAAGATGGATGAAAAAAATAACAGATTTAAAAAGAAGAAAAATAGAATTTCTATGGTGATTCTTGTTCCTTTTGCACCAAAATCATCAAAGTGTGTTATTTTGCCATTTTGCCATTAATAGGCAATATTTTTTCAAGCCCAGTTTGTTAAATGTAATGTCAGAACGACATGCCTTCACAATTTTCTGGGGGAAACCCTGACATTATACCTACTATGCGTCTATTTACTACATTTGCAGTCAAAGAAATCAGGATTTTTGTTCACTAGCTCGAAATATTATATAATCATTTGAACTATTACAATTTTCATAAGCCCGACTATATAAAATTTCTAGATTTTTACCAGCCCTAATTAATATTTACTAGTTTTTCACCGTCGGGCTAGTGCTAATTTTTACCGAATATGTTCAGTGAATAAATGTAGACTTAAACTTTGTAGGTTTCTTTTATTACTTGAAAAATTTAGCAAGTGCACAAATCTACTTATATTTAAGTAATTAGGTGTTAAATTTGAACCCTGGGCATTTATTATACAGAGAGGGTTTATGCGGGGGGTATACAGTAAATGAAAATAAATGAATATCTGAAAATGTTCCTATTGTTATCTACAGGCATATTTATAGTTGAGTAATTATGAAAAACACAGTGACAATTACAATTTTGAAACAGCAACATTTCTTTGTTTTGCACCAGAAAATGTCTACATCCACAACTGCTACCACTTTAGTACCCCCGTGCAATAAGGAACAATTGGAGGATAATGATGACACATCAAATTCTGTTGTGGATGAAGAGCAAGGAAGGGAACAATCTGAAGATGGTGAAGAAGGAAACAACATTGAGGGTCCAACTTTGTCAAAAAATCAGCTGAAAAGGTTAAAGAGAAAGGAACATTGGCAGCAAGTGAAACATCAGAAACGGTATACAAAACCTGCATTATGTTGGTTAAGAACTGATGTTGTTTGAGAAGAGTGTGTTACGAGTAAAATGTAACAAGAAAAGAAGCAAAACCAGCCACACAAAAATATATTTAACAAGTTTATTTACATAAAATATTCACTTACAGAATACACAAATCCAGTTTTTATTAATATCCAATTTTTTTTAATTAAGTCCAAATAAAATTATCCAAATAAAATTATCCAATGTTCCTTTAATTCAGATTAGCAAGTGTCTCTTTAATCCAAAACAGTAAGTGTCCTTTCATTCTAAATTAATTTCCAATATTTCTGGTTTAGTCCAATTATCCAATTTCACTAGTAAATCCTCTCAAAAATATATTTTATATTTTAAAAGCATCCAATTCAAAATTAACTTTTTATTGAATAGAACTCAACTGCTTGGCTGCTGCCAGAGCTATCCTGTTTATATACCTCCCAAAGACTGCTCCAAAATTCATCACAAATGAATTTGCATGAAATAGTCCAATGAGAACAGTCCAAATTTCATCATAAATGAATTTGCATAAATAATTTGCATAACAGATAAACATGTTTACATCTATACTATTTTTTAACTTTCTTCAAGGCCAAATCAATAATAAACATGCAACAATGCATGTACACTTTCAGACACTTGCAACAATACATGTAAACATTTAGATATAGGTAAAAAGAGGTATGTTTTTGGGTGTTTTTAACTCCATGTGAACCAGTAGAGCATCTTCAAGCTCTCTTGACCTCTTGTTTTAAGTCTGATGCTTCAGAAAGAACAGATGTTCACTGCATCTGTACTATTTTTACCTTTCTTCAAGGCCAAATCAATAATAAACATGCAACAATGCATGTACACTTTGAGACACATGTAACAATACATATAAACTTTTTTTAGATATATAGGTAACAAGAGATATGTTTTTGGGTGTTTTTAACTCCATGTGAACCATCTTTAAGCTCTCTTGTCCTCTTGTTTTAAGTCTGATGCTTGAGAAAGAACAGCTATTCAATGCAATTTTTTTATAACTAAATTTTTTTTTTGTATTAACGAATTCTAGTTCATTATATCTTAATTAAAAAATGGGTTTGAATCGTTAATTTCATAAAATGTACTGCACTCATAACCAACAGGAAGGTCGAAAAGGACCGTTACAAAGCCAGGAAGCGGGAATGCCGAGAGCGTGGAGAGGACCCCGGACCAACAAGGAAACAGCTCAAACACAACACTATGGCTAAGTCTAACTGTAAGGTCAAGGTCGCCATAGACTGTCACTTTGATGACTTCATGATGGAAAAGGTGGGTATGATGTGCGTTTAACAGTAAAAAAACAGCATTCCTTCAAACATATCATATATGGATAATATTGCATAGTTGTTTTTTCAGAAATGATACTTGATTTATAAATCAAGTTGTAATTTAAATGCTTGATACATAATTCATGATTTCTATATGTCCCATTGATACATTTATATATTTGTCTTCAAGATAAAACCCATTTTGTTATTATTCCATATCAAAGATTTGACCATCTGTGATCATCATTCATCCCTTAAATAATTCCATCAGTGTTATGTAATATGTTAACCCTTAACCCGCTACATATATATAATGGACTGCTCTTTCTTTGAATTAAGACCATTTCATTTATGTGTCAAAGGGGTGTTTTGGTTACTCGCAGGCTGATCTGGGTTTACAATGGACACAAAGGCTATTATAGTCATGCTTAGCGGGTTAAGGGTTAATGAGTCCTGTATAAAACTTAACTTTTGTATAAAAAAAAAGAACTAAAATTATACTACACTACCATTTATCAAAACTCTAGCCAGGTGTTCTGGTCATATATCGACGTGCCGTAAAACCATTCATTCATTCATTTATTCTGGTCATATAATAATGTATATGTGCCGATTAAAATGTAGGTTTATTCAAGGGTATTTAAAATACCCATGATTGAATATGTGTAAATGAATTATGAGTTGGTAACTGTTAATTAAACTTTGGGATTTGACCTGAATAGTGAAAGGCATTTATATTGTGTCTATAGAGTTTGAATTCTCAAAATATGTATGTTATATATTTATATATACCTCATCATTAGTAGGTTTAGAAACGGTGTACGTATGTTGTAAACTTCGGCTGTTGTTGGCAGGATAGCTTCTTTGAGTAATATGTATGCTTTTATTGTGACGCCTTTTCGAAGAAAAATGCGATACAAATGATCACTTTGTCGTCCGTCAGTCCATCACGAAAACTTAACATTGGCTATAACTTTCTCATTTCTTGATATTTCTTCATCAAACTTTCAATATATACTCATCATGACAACATCAACATGACCATACTAAAATATAAAGGTCATGGTCATATTGAAGGTCATTCTATGGGTTAAATACTCATTTTTTTCTTCACAAAAACTTAATGTTGGTTATAACTTTCTCATTTCGTGATATTTTGATACTCATCATGACAACGTCGACATGACCATACTAAAATATAAAGGTCAAGGTCACACTGAAGGTCATTATATGGGTTAAATACTCGTTTTTTTCTTCACGAAACCCTAATGTTGGCTATAACTTTCTCATTTCTTGATACTTCTTCATCAAACTTTCAATATATACTCATCATGACAACATAGACATGACCATACTAAATATAAAGGTCAAGGTCACACTGAAGGTCATTATATGGGTTAAATACTCATTTTTTTCTTCACGAAAACTTAACGTTAACTATAAATTTCTCATTTCTTGATATTTCTTGATGAAACTTTCAATATATACTCATCATGACAACATCGACATGACCATACTAAAATATAAAGGTCAAGGTCACACTGAAGGTCATTATATGGGTTAAATACTAACTTTTTTCTTGACAAAAGCTTACTCAGGGCAGTTTGTCAAGGTCATTTATCTGGGTCCTAAAATATGTTATACTGACAAAGCGCTGACAGGCGACACACGTGTTCTGTAGAACACCCATCTAGTTTAATTATGAAATTAGTATTATTAGCATTTATGACCAAGGCAACGTGTATTTTCTTGACTTGTCAAGTTTCTGTCTACCACAGTATTCCTTTAATTGTATCGCAGGATATCAAGATGCTGGTGAAACAGATACAGTTCAGTTACTCGGCCAACAGGAGAGCGGAGAATCCGCTACAGGTATGCCTAATAGGAATACAGAAATACAGGAAGAAGCTAGTGACTTCTTTTTATGCCCCCGCTTGAACAATGGTGGAAAGGCATATAGTGTTACTCTGTCTGTCTTTTCATGCATCTGTGCGTGCTTGTCGAAAATGTTGTCCAGACTCAACTTGGGTATTTGTTATCCTGTCTTCTCCAAACTTAGTCAAATTGTATATGGGTACAATGTATCGGCCAAATTCGATATCGATCACATCACTCCAGTAATACCAGAGTTATGCCAATTGGAATAGTAAAAATTCATGAAATTATTGTTGTCTGGACTCTAATTTGGGTAATTGTTATCCAGACTTCTCGAAACTTTGTTTATATTGTATATTGGCACAATGTCTCGACCAAGATCTATAATCGGGCCCATTGCCTCAGTAATTCCAGAGTTATGCCCCTTGGAATAGTATGTCAGACAATTTTCTTATTAACATGTGAAGCAATAGTGGGGGCTTACATGTCTTATGGACACATTTCTAGTTTAGATATTTAAATAAATATGTCGCCGTCTTTTCGATGGCTGTCTTCTCGATCAGTCACGAGTTGCGAGACTTTGTTTAATTGAAATCAGAATATTTATAGAGAATAACGTAATATTGAATTTGCTTCTGTAATTACATTTCACGACAATAGGCACCTGACTTGACCACTTTATTAACAAGGTAAAGGTCAATTTCTGGTTTCAAAGTACAATTTTGAAAACTTAACATCGTGTTTAACTATTTCATTTCTTGGTCAGACTTTTGATATACATGACATTTATCACAGGACCCTACCAATATATAAAACGTAACATTTGGAAATTTTGTTTCTTCATATTTACTTAATCAAACTTTTAAATTATATAAATATCATGACAACAGTCCGGTGACCAATATATCAAGGTCAAGTTTGCATAGACGGTCATGCTCTAGGAGTCTGGGTTCAAAAGTATTTTTGGTCATGAAAACTTAACATTCATGATTACCCGAAACTTTAATCATGTTTTCACAAAACTAGATCTATACACATTTGACAAAAGCCATCATGGTGACACACATACTCCAAAGCTTATTTTTCGGAACGCTTGTTTCAGACAAAGTTTTTTTTTACTTTTAAAACAGAATTCAAATAGGACCTAAATAAGACGTATATCAGTGAAAGAGACATTTTTAGTGGTAAAATAGAAATACCTTACTATTCAAAATTAGTTCAGAAATAAAAAAAAAAAATTTTGATAGGGCATTTTCAATGCAAAATCCTGCCGCAACAAAAAAAAATGTATAGAAATTTTATCCATTTTTAGCTCTACTGATCAGAGATCAGCAGAGCTTATGCCGTGGTGCGGCGTCCGTCGTCCGTCTGTCCGTAAACTTTTATTTGTAGCGACAACTCCTCTGAAACTACTGGATGGATATTCATGAAACTTTACAGAAATGTTGCCCATAAAGTCTAGTTGATCCTAGCAAAAATTCATGTTGATGTGAAATCCAAGATGGCCGCCAAAGCTAAAAATAGAGTTTTAAAATACAAGTTTGTAGCGACTACTTCTTGAAAACTATAAGTGATATTGATATGGGACTTTTTCTAAAATGATCAGCATGACATGATGTTGATCCTTGTCAAAAATCGTTTTGATTCAACGTTAAACATGGCTGCCAGCGGCCATCTTTGTTTACATAGAGTTATATAGTAAAAACTTGTAGTGACTACTCCTCTGAAACTACTTGACGGATTGTCATGAAACTTTAAAGGAATGTTGCTCTTAATGTCTAATTGATCCTAGCAAAATTTCAGGTCGGCCGGAAATTCAAGATGGCCGCCACGGTTAAAAATAGATTTTCAAAAAGCAAGTCTGTAGCGACTACTTCCTGAAATCAAAATCAATCAGTAGAGCTTCAAGGTCATTGACCTCTTGTTTTTAATGTGTTGGATAAATGTAAATTAAGACAGTTTTATAACAGAGTATTAGGGCAAACTGAAGTTATTTGAGATTTCATAATTTTCTGCTGCCCAAGCAACAAGTAATTTACATGGAAAAAGCCCCACCAAAAAAGCATTTTGGCTGTAAAATATTTATTTTTCAACTGATTTTGAAAAGTAAGGCGTTTTTATTTACCACTGAAACAAGCTGAAACAAGCGCCCCAAACAATAGTTGGAAGTTATTTGTGATAAGCTCTTACCTCTATAAAAACAATTTAAAAAAGGGCGATAGCAGAGGATATCACTGACAATGTCTGATAGTGACATTTCAAACAATTTCGCTGAGACTCTGAGACAACTTTTTAGATCCACTTTGGTCTTTGGTTTGATATTTTCCACCATAGCTTCATCATTAAACATGCCTTTAAATTTGCAACAGAATGTTCTAGAACTATATTTAAATATTGACTATGTGTATCATGCTTTTTTCCTCAGTTTTATTGTTGTGGCATCAGCGGAAAAACTAGTGAAAGGTTAGAAAGTCTTGGCGACTACAAAGGCTGGGATGTAAGTTTTATAGTGTTCTCTTTAAACTGTTATTTATAGAATTAGAGCTTCAAAACAGTTTTGTTTTGTTTGTTTTTATGTTGTTATATGTAAGGTTGTATATGGCCGGGATGGTAAAGACGCTGCTTTTGAAACCGTCTCGCCTCTCACTTCTGCAGGTTCGAATTCCACTGTGAGCTTCACTTGTAAGAAAGTGTTGATTATTATGGATGGTGAGTGGTATACCTTACTGGTTCTACCCAGGAAAAAGGTGGGTGACCTGCCTCCATCACGAATTAAATCGACCCTCATATATAGCCTAAAATGTGCTGAAAATGACGTAAAACCATTCAATCAACTAACCATAAAAACAGTGTAGTAGGCCTCATAACAGGTGTACACTTAAGGGGCGTGAGAGTGTTGTCTCATTTATTACCTCTCATGAAAAGACGAGTCTTCTACTTTCTTCTCTGGTTTGTGTTGTTTGCCTCCAGAAGATCCCCTTTGCTGTTTTTATTAGCATGACACTACTTTCTCATATGGAGTTTGTTTTGATGTTGACATGGTAAATTGCCAGAAAGCTTTGAAACTTGGCACACATGTTTATCATGATTACAAAATCATATGTGACAAGCACCATAGTGACCATAATCTGTCGTGCATTTACCAGAATTGTCCTCCTATTTAGATTTTTGGTTAAGATTTTGAATGTAGTCATATTCCAAAAACCAATCGACAGAAAACTTTGAAACTTGGTACACATGTTCATCATCATTACACAACCATATGTGACAAACATAACTTTCCAGAATTGTCTTGCTTTTCCACGTAGATTTTGGGTTAAAATTTTGAATGTAATCATATTCCAAAAACCTAGCAATCCACAATCCGGCATTATCACCACTATTGGTGTTTGTTGTATGTAGGCTTGTATCTGTACAACTATAAGCCGCAGTATGAAATGTCCCAGACATGTTTGCCACAACATATTCTATAATCTACTGAGGTCCCATAACTATTGCTTGTAATCCACACAAATATTTGCACTTATTTTAGTAAAGTTGTTACTTAAGTCACATTTTTACTGGCTGCATATGCTATATCAACTTCATTAGTTTGATTGTCACTCATATTCCGTTGGCATTCTTGCAAATCTCGTCCTGATATTCTGCCTAACATTACTTCCAGTTTACTTATTTCATGTAGTTACTTTATAAACTGTGTGAATAAATTATGTCACATATTGTTTTTAGATAAACTTTCGTAGTGAGGATTACCTGGATCTGTTTGACAAACCGTCGGTGGTGTATCTGTCCAGTGAATCTCCCAATGTACTACAGACGCTCGACGACGACAAGGTCTATGTGATAGGTGGACTCGTCGACCATAATCATCATAAGGTATAATAAGTAGGGCAAACTCTCAGACTAAACTGTAAATTCAGACACGCTTATGGTTTAATAAATGAAGTTGTTATTTTTTTCTTGCGCGTCCAGTCGGAACAATGACGAACATGACACACTTTTGAAAACCTGTCCGAGTTTACCCAAATTGGCCCTATATTGTATGATCCACATATGAACTTTTGAAAAGTGTATTTGAATGGCTATAACCAAACCATGGAAATTCAACACTGATTGTAAGACCTCTCACACATTCTGGGCTTTTGATTAGTATAAATACAATTGTAATGATAGTTTTAAAGACTGGAAATTGAGTCAGATGGAATAATATACCTTGGACAGTAATACTTGTTATACATATATTAACTTGTCTTTGTGTTTTAATAGTTTGATTTTACTTTACATTCTGCATTTTTGTTCAATACCAGTTCTCATGTAAGTGGTACATTATTGATAGTTCCATATCCAAGTTCTAGCTCAACTCCCTATTGTCCATAGATCAAGTTCCCACAAACGTTGACATTATGATACATTGTATTTTAGATGTTGTTTATCGGATTTCATGTGCTTTCCTTACAGGTGTAAATGTCTATTTTAGATTGCTCAAATCTCTGGTGGATATAAGCTTGTCTGACAAATCAGAACCATGTATTCAGGTGTTATTTTATCACATAATATGGCTTCTGGGAGTGTAATAAAGCCATGACTTATTTCTCATAATACACTAGTGTATTACAGATGCAAATGAGGACCGAATCACTGTGATTGTGTACAGTAAAACAACTAGTCCCAGTTGTTTATATGGTATATCATTTGATACGTTAATATTTATCGTTATTTGAAATTTTACTTCATAAAATGCGAGTTAGTAACGTTAAATTTGGTTTAAGGTTTCGCATTATTTGCCTAGCTAACGCGTTAAAGTTGCATTATGTATCCAACGACATGAAAACAACAAAACAACATCATGATTTCTCTTACAAATTGCCGCCGTATACACTATCACATCATAGGCGTGTTATGTGATAAATAGAATCTTACATTCATGACTGTGTATTATTGATTTTAATAAATTCGTTGGATGTAAAAATATAGCATACTCGGCAGAGCCTCTTATTCTATCATTTCACTCGTTCATTAAAATCAATAATACACAGCCAGTCATGTTAGATCCTCTATGTAAAACACCTGCATGTATCTGTGGGTTTATTGAGATAACTTGTTTATATAAAATATCCTCAAATTTCACTTTCCACATTGCAGGGTTTATGCCACCGTTTGGCAGAAGAGAAGGGAATTACTCATGCACAGTTGCCCATCTCTGAATACATTGATATGAAAACAAGGAAAGTGCTGACCATCAATCATGGTTAGTATGAATGGTCCATACATACCTTATGTCTCGGAAAGGTTCTCAAACACGGAAATACCATTTAATGAATATGAATATGCGCCTAGTTACATGAATATTATTACATAGTCATACTTACAGGTTATTAGATTTGTATTGGGATATATGCACGAGTTCTTCCGCTTAGTAATATTGCGCGACTTTATAATGAGTGCATATATCCCAATTTTAATCTAATAACCTTTTTATTTCATGCGCATTTTTAATATAAAAATGAATAATTAGAACAAAACAATAGTTTTTAACATTTATTTTCATCAAAAACGTTTACTTGAAACAAATATACTGTTGTAACATCATGGGAATTTTTCACAATGAAACAGAAATACTATGATATTTACATCACATGACAAACTTTCTGTGACATGAACTGTGAATTGCACCAGTCCCAAACGAGTATGCAAAATAGTAGGTCCAGTACAATGATTTTACAACACATCAATATGAACACGTCAATGTGGGTGAATAATGACGTTTCCCGTTACATTGAAAGTAAGCAGAGTGTGCAGTAATCAGACATATATAAGTACATATATCATTTTTCCATCCAGACAGTTTTATTGTATTGTGTCTGTAATTTAATTATTATCTATCACTTACAATTACTCGAAAGTCATTAGCTGAGAAACAGTCACAAGTGTGTGAATAATTGGTAATATTCACCTCTTTTTGGTTTTATCTTCGACTATCAGTTGAATAATGTCCTTTTCAGGTGAATAGTCTTCTTTCTGAGTTAGTAATTTGTTCAGAGTCATGTATGCGCTTCACGAAATGCAAATTATCCCTCGTATCAATTGCAGAAATGGAGAGGGTTTTTTTGTTATTAACTGAAGAACTTGATTTTTGGTCGAACAAAGACACTCAAAGGCTACTTGAAGTGTTTTTATAGTATAAGAAAACCTCCTTCATCATTAATGTTGGTAGACAGTGAACATGAAATAAAAAATGATAATGTTAAAACTATCTTTGTTTTTCAATATAATAAAACAACTATTTACTTCTCTTTCGGTCCATGGATTAAAACTTTTCTTCCTAGGGAATGACTATTGACTCAAAACAGGGAACTATTGACCCTGACTTCACCTCGTTCATTGACATTGACTTCATCTCGTTCATTGACCCCCAAATTATCTCGTTCATTGACCCTGACTTCATCTCGTTCATTGACCCTGACTTTATCTTGTTCCTTGACCCTGACTTCATTGACCCTGACCTCATCTCGTTCATTGACGCTGACTTCATCTCGTTCATTGACCCTGACTTCATCTCGTTCATTGACCCTGACTTCATCTCGTTCATTGATCCTGACTTCATCTCGTTCATTGACATTGACTTCATCTCGTTCATTGACCCTGACTTCATCTCGTTCATTGACCCTGACTTCATCTCGTTCATTGACCCTGACTTTATCTCATTCATTGACCCCGACTTGATCTCGTTCATTGACCCCGACTTGATCTCGTTCATTGACCCCGACGTCATCTCGTTCATTGACCCTGACTTCATCTCGTTCATTGATCCTTACTTCGTCTCGTTCATTGACCCTGACTTCATCTCGTTCATTGACCCTGACTTCATCTCATTCATTGACATTGACTTCATCTCGTTCATTGACCCTGACTTCATCTCATTCATTGATCCTGACTTCATCTCATTCATTGACCCTGACTTCGTCTCGTTCATTGAACCTGACTTCATCTCATTCATTGACATTGACTTCATCTCATTCATTGACATTGACTTCATCTCATTCACTGACCCTGACTTCGTCTCGTTCATTGAACCTGACTTCGTCTTGTTCATTGACCCTGACTTCGTCCCGTTCATTGACATTGACTTCGTCTCGTTCATTGATCCTGACTTCATCTCGTTCATTGACATTGAATTCATCTCATTCATTGACCCTGACTTTGTCTCGTTCATTGAACCTGACCGTCTCGTTCATTGACCCTGACTTCGTCTCGTTCATTGACCCTGACTTCGTCTCGTTCATTGACCCTGACTTCGTCTCGTTCATTGAACCTGACTTCGTCTCGTTCATTGACCCTGACTTCGTCTCGTTCATTGACCCTGACTTCGTCTCGTTCATTGACCCTGACTTCGTCTCGTTCATTGACCCTGACTTCGTCTCGTTCATTGACCCTGACTTCGTCTCGTTCATTGAACCTCACTTCCTCTCGTTCATTGATCCTGACTTCATCTCGTTCATTGACCCTGACTACTTCATCTCGTTCATTGACCCTGACTACTTCATCTCGTTCATTGACCCTGACTTCGTCTCGTTCATTGACCCTGACTTCATCTCGTTCATTGACCCTGACTTCATCTCATTCATTGACAGTGACTTCATCTCGTTCATTGACCCTGACTTCATCTCGTTCATTGATCCGGACTTCATCTCATTCATTGACCCCGACTTCATCTCGTTCATTGACCCCGACTTGATCTCGTTCATTGACCCCGACTTCATCTCGTTCATTGACCCCGACTTCATCTCGTTCATTGACCCTTACTTCATCTCGTTCATTGATCCTGACTTCGTCTCGTTCATTGACCCTGACTTCATCTCGTTCATTGACCCTGACTTCATCTCGTTCATTGACATTGACTTCATCTCGTTCATTGACCCTGACTTCATCTCATTCATTGACCCTGACTTCGTCTCGTTCATTGAACCTGACTTCATCTCATTCATTGACATTGACTTCATCTCATTCACTGACATTGACTTCATCTCATTCACTGACCCTGACTTCGTCTCGTTCATTGAACCTGACTTCGTCTCGTTCATTGAACCTGACTTCGTCTTGTTCATTGACCCTGACTTCCCGTTCATTGACATTGACTTCGTCTCGTTCATTGACATTGACTTCGTCTCGTTCATTGATTCTGACTTCATCTCATTCATTGACCCTGACTTCGTCTCGTTCATTGAACCTGACTTCATCTCATTCATTGACATTGACTTCATCTCATTCACTGACCCTGACTTCGTCTCGTTCATTTAACCTGACTTCGTCTCGTTCATTGAACCTGACTTCGTCTTGTTCATTGACCCTGACTTCCCGTTCATTGACATTGACTTCGTCTCGTTCATTGACATTGACTTCGTCTCGTTCATTGATCCTGACTTCATCTCGTTCATTGACCCTGACTTCGTCTCGTTCATTGAACCTGACTTCATCTCATTCACTGACATTGACTTCATCTCATTCACTGACCCTGACTTCGTCTCGTTCATTGAACCTGACTTCGTCTCGTTCATTGAGCCTGACTTCGTCTTGTTCATTGACCCTGACTTCGTCCCGTTCATTGACATTGACTTCGTCTCGTTCATTGATCCTGACTTCATCTCGTTCATTGACCCTGACTTCATCTCGTTCATTGACATTGAATTCATCTCGTTCATTGATCCTGACTTCATCTCTTTCATTGACCCTGACTTTGACTCGTTCATTGAACCTGACCGTCTCGTTCATTGACCCTGACTTCGTCTCGTTCATTGAACCTGACTTCGTCTCGTTCATTGACATTGACTTCGTCTCGTTCATTGACCCTGACTTCGTCTCGTTCATTGACCCTGACTTCGTCTCGTTCATTGACCCTGACTTCGTCTCGTTCATTGAACCTGACTTAATCTCGTTCATTGACCCTGACTTCGTCTCGTTCATTGACCCTGACTTCGTCTCGTTCATTGACCCTTAATTCGTCTCGTTCATTGAACCTGACTTCGTCTCGATCATTGACGCTGACCTCGTCTCGTTCATTGACCCTGACCTCGTCTCGTTCATTGACGCTGACTTCGTCTCGTTCATTGACCCTGACTTCGTCTCGTTCATTGACCCTGACTTCATCTCGTTCATTGATATTGACTTCATCTCGTTCATTGACCCTGACTTTATCTCGTTCATTGACCTTGACTTCATCTCGTTCATTGACCCCGTATACTTCATCTCGTTCATTGACCCTGACTTCGTCTCGTTCATTGACCTGACTTCATCTCATTCATTGACCCTGACTTCGTCTCGTTTATTGATCCTGACTTCATCTCGTTCATTGATCCTGACTTCATCTCGTTCATTGACCCTGACTACTTCATCTCGTTCATTGACCCTGACTTCGTCTCGTTCATTGACCCTGACTTTGTCTCGTTCATTGACCCTGACTTCGCCTCATTCATTGACCCTGCCTTCGTCTCGTTCATTGAACCAGACTTCGTCTCGTTCGTTGTCTCCCAACTTCGTCTCGTTCGTTGACTCTGACTTCGTCTCGTTCATTGACCCTGACTTCGTCTCATTTATTGACCCTGACTTCGTCTCGTTCATTGACCCTGACTTCGTCTCGTTCATTGACCCTGACTTCGTCTCGTTCATTGAACCTGACTTCGTCTCATTCATTGACGCTGAACTCGTCTCGTTCATTGACCCAGACCTCGTCTCGTTCATTGATGCTGACTTCGTCTCGTTCATTGACCCTGACTTCGTCTCGTTCATTGACCCTGACTTCGTCTCGTTCATTGACATTGACTTCGTCTCGTTCATTGACCCCGTTCATTGAACCTGACTTCCTCTCGTTCATTGAACCTGACTTCATCTCGTTCATTGACATTGTCTTCATCTCGTTCATTGACCCTGACTTCATCTCGTTCATTGACCCCGTATACTTCATCTCGTTCATTGACCCTGACTTCGTCTCGTTCATTGACCTGACTTCATCTCGTTCATTGACCCTGACTTCGTCTCGTTCATTGACCCTGACTTCGTCTCGTTCATTGACCCTGACTTCGTCTCGTTCATTGAACCTCACTTCCTCTCGTTCATTGATCCTGACTTCATCTCGTTCATTGACCCTGACTACTTCATCTCGTTCATTGACCCTGACTTCGTCTCGTTCATTGACCCTGACGTAGTCTCGTTCATTGACCCTGACTTCGTCTCGTTCATTGACCCTGACTTCGCCTCATTCATTGACCCTGCCTTCGTCTCGTTCATTGAACCAGACTTCGTCTCGTTCGTTGTCTCCCAACTTCGTCTCGTTCGTTGACTCTGACTTCGTCTCGTTCTTTGACCCTGAATTCGTCTCGTTCATTGACCCTGACTTCGCCTCGTTCATTGACCCTGCCTTCGTCTCGTTCATTGAACCAGACTTCTTCTCGTTCGTTGTCTCCCAACTTCGTCTCGTTCATTGACCCTGACTTCGTCTCGTTCATTGACCCTGTCTTCGTCTCGTTCATTGACCCTGACTTCGTCTCGTTCATTGAACCTGACTTCTTCTCGTTCATTGACCATGACTTCGTCTCGTTCATTGACCCTGACTTCGTCTCGTTCATTGACCCTGACTTCATCTCGCTCATTGACCCTGACTTCATCTCGTTCAATAGTTCAGTGTTTCGGGGTCAGTAGTCATTCCCTCGAAAGAATAGTTTTAATCATTGACCTCAAGAGAAGTAGATATTTGTATAACATTTATTACAACACTATCATATATTTATTTGTTTTCAGTATTTGAAATTCTTCTACATTACACTGAAACAAAGGACTGGCAGAAAGCATTCTACACTGTGCTACCCCCTAGGAAAGGAGCAGTTCTGAAAACAGCAAGTGGAGATAATTCTAATAAAACAGATACAAGTGATACAAGTAAAGATGATAAACACTCAGGCGAAGATAACTCTGAAAAAGATAAAAGAAATGAAGAAAAACACACAGGGGAAAATAACTCTAAAAAAGATACAAAATATGAAGACAAAAACTCAGAAGATAACTCTAAAAACATGTGTGATTTAAGGTTAACAAAGGAAGATAATTCAGAATGTGATTTAACTTCTGTTCAAGAAAGTACAAAGTCTTCTGAGCGCAACACAGATGCCAACAAAACTGATGATGGTAACATTAACAAGGAAGAGGGTGTTTCTTAACGTAAAACTCTATATAAAAGTGATAATTTAGTCAAACAGTGTGGTTAAGGGAGATGTCACAAAAACAGTAGGAATTACACAGCAGCAGAAATAATGTTTAAAGAGACACAGTGAAATCTTGATGTATTTTTACTGCCATATTAGTTTGAAAGAATGTATCTAGCAATTATATTGGAGAAAAAAGTTGAACTCAATAAAGGGTTTGTTTTCTTCTAATACAAGTCTAAATGAAAAAAAGAAATTGAAAGGAAAATAACTTAAATTTGTTTCTCATTTCTTTTCAAGCCAAATGTATAAAATATACAAAGCAAATTATTAATATTTATCATATGACTAAAGTGTTTTAAGTGCAATAAACCCATGTCATATTTTTTTAAATAAAACATGTTACATTTATTGTTTTTGGATTTTCATTGGTTTCCTGTTTGCACTGGTTATGTATATTTAGAGGGTGCTCCCTGAAATTTTTGGCAGAGCGTACTTATAGTCACCTCTTTGTCCGCCCTTTTGTCCATCTGTCCATCCCATTCTTGTCCGGAGCATAATTTCAAAACTGCTCATGGGACTGCAATGGAACTTCACACAATGATAGAGGGCAATGAGTGCAAGAACTAACTCTCTCTTCATTCAAATTAGAGTTGTTTCCCTTTGTAATGTTTATACTTATAATTCTTGTCTGGAGCATAACTCAAAAAACTCTAATGGGACTGCAGTGAGAGGAAGTGCAGAGCACAAGAATCATAACTATTTCTTTATTCAAATTAGAGTTATTGCCCTTTGTAATTTTATACTTATATTCTTTTCCGGAGAATAACTCAAAAAACACTAATGGGACTGCAGTGAAACTTCACACAATGATAGAGAGCAATGAGTGGAAGTGAAGAGCACAAGAACCACAACTCTTCTCCATTTAAATTTAGAGTTATTGCCCTTTGGAATTTTATGCTTGTAATTCTTGTCCGGAGAATGACACGTAAACCACTAATGGGACTGCAATGAAACTTCACACAATAATAGAGAGCAATGAAAGGAAATGCATAGCAAACCTTGACTTGTAGCGGGAGGTGTACAGTACTGGTTCTACCCAGGAAAAGCGGGTGGTCTGCCTCCACCACAAAAAAATCAACCGTCATATATAACCTTACATGTGTTGAAAATGATGTAAAACACCATACTAACAAAAAAACTAACAAAGTATCTTCCTTCAAATTAGAGTTATTGCCTTTTGTAATGTTATACTTATAAGTCTTGTCTACTACTAATGGGACTGCAATGAAACTTCACACAATGATAATGGGCAATGAGAGAAAGTGCAGAGAACTAGAACCAATCTTCATTCAAATTAGAGTTATTTTATTGTCCTTTTAAATTTTATACTTATAATTCTTGTCTGGAGCATTACTCAAAAACTACTAATGGAATTGAATATTTGGCAATACAATAAGTTGTGGATACATTTCGGAGAGCATCCATCGTTTCTACAGATTTTCTTGTTTAAGACAGATGGACGGGACGGGATGAGATGGATAATCTTCTCTGATAGAGCATCCTTAGGCCCTTTTGGGTTGCTCGGATTCAAAAACAAAGTTATTCTGACAGCTGTTTATAAGGTTAAAAAAGTGTAAAATTACACATTGAATATTTAGTTCGTGCAGATGTGTTAAAATGTTAAAATGTTAAAATCTGCCTACAAAATTATAATAATATATAAACCCGTCAATAGTAATACAGACACAATATTGTTAACAATGGCCCCTTATTTATTATGTCATTATCAAGCCTTCATAATCAATATAATTTAAATTAATTTATTTATTATTATCAGTTTCTTTTATTTTATGCAGTCATTCTAAGCTGTTACACCAGGAACACCACTGATGCGATCTTTTTGTGCTGTTACACCAGGAACACCACTGACACAATAAATCTGTGCTGTTACACCAGGAACACCACTGATGCAATAATTGACCACTGACCTGATCATTCTGAGCTGTTAGCCCAGGAATGCCACTGACACGATTAGTCCCTGCTGTTAGACCAGGAACACCCACAGACATGATCAGTATGTGCTGTTACACCAGGAACACCACTGATGCGATCAGTCTATGCTGTTACACCGGGAACACCACTGATGCGATCAGTCTGTGCTGTTACACCAGGAACATCACTGATGTGATCAGTCTAATGTTACACCAGGAACACCACTTATGTGATACGTTCCTGCAATTATTCCTTGCTGTTACACCAGGAACACCACTGACACGATCAGTCCGTGCTGTTTAGTGTTACACCAGGGACACCACTGATGCAGTCAGTCTGCTGTTACACCAGAAACACCTTTGATGCGATCAGTCTGCTGTTACAACAGGAATACCACTGTTACAACAGGAACACTACTGACAAGATTAGTCTCTGTTGTTACACCAGGAACTACACTGACGCTATCATTCTTTGCTATTACACCCCACTAATGCGATTATACTATGCTGTTAGACCACTGTTACATCAGGAACACCACTGACAAGTTAGTCTTTACTGTTACACCAGGAACACCACTGATGCGATCTGTCTATGCTGTTATACCAGGAACACCAAAGATGTTATCATTCTGTGCTGTTACACCAGGAACACCCCTGACGCGATCTGTCTGCTGTTACACCACGAACACTGAAGCAGTCTGTCTGTGCTGTTACACCAGGAACACCCCTGACGCGATCTGTCTGCTGTTACACCACGAACACTGAAGCAGTCTGTCTGTGCTGTTAGTCCGGGTGAGTCACAGCTGTGATCATTCTATGCTTTTAGACCAGGAATGCCACTGACGCAATTAGTCTCTTACTATCACTCCAGCCACTGACACAGTCATTGTGTGCTGTTACACCATAACGCCACTGATGTGATCAGTCTGTGCACTTACATCAGGAACACCCCTGATGCGATCAGTGCTATTACAACAGGAACACCACCGACGCGATTAGTCTGTGCTGTTACACCAGGAACACCACTGATATGATAATTATGTGCTGTTACATCAGGAACACCACTGATGCAATCATTCTGTGCTGTTACATCAGGAACACCACTGAAGAGATTAGTCTCTACTTTTACATCAGGAACACCCCGATGTGATCAGTCTGCTATTACAACAGGAACACCACTGACGCGATTAGTCTGTGCTGTTACTCCAGGAACACCACTGACACGATCATTATGTGCTGTTACATCAGGAACACCACTGAAGAGATTAGTCTACTTTTACATCAGGAACACCACTGACGCGATTAGTCTGTGCTGTTACACCAGGAACACCACCAATATGATCATTCTGTGCTGTTACAACAGGAACACCAATGGCACAACATTCTGTGCTGTTACACCAGGAACATCCCTGACACGATCATTCTGCGCTGTTACACCAGGAATATCACTGACACGGTCAGTCTCTGCTGTTAGAACAGGTATGTCAGAACTGCGATCATTCTTTGCAGTTAGACCAGGAATGCCACTAATGCGATTAGTCTGTGCCGTTACACCAGGAACACCATGATGCAATCATTCCATGCTGTTACACCAGGAACACCACTGACACGATCAGTCTGTGCTGTTTAGTGTTACACCAGAGACACCACTGATGCAATCAGTCTGCTGTTACACCAGGAACACCACTGATGTGATCAGTCTGTGCTGTTACATCAGGAATACCACTGTTACAACAGGAACACTACTTACAAGATTAGTCTCTGTTGTTACAACAGGAACGACACTGACGCAATCATTATGTGCTATTACACCCCACTAATGTGACCATACTATGCTGTTAGACCACTGTTACATCAGGGACACCACTGACAAGTTAGTCTCTACTGTTACACCAGGAACCCCACTGATGCGATCTGTCTGCTGTTACACCAGGAACACCCCTGACGCGATCTGTCTATGCTGTTAAACCAGGAACACCACTGACACAATCAGTCTGTGCTGTTAGTCCGGTGTGTCAAAGCTGCGATCATTCTATGCTGTTAGACCAGGAATGATGCCACTGTCGCAATTAGTCTCTACTGTCATTCCAGCCACTGACGCAATCATTGTGTGCTGTTACACCAGGAACACCACTGATGCGATCAGTCTGTGCTGTTATAACAGGAACACCACGGACGTGATCAGTCTTTGCTGTTACATCAGGAACTCCACACTGATGATATCATTCTGTGCTGTTACACCAGGAACACCACTGACACGGTCATTCTGTGCTGTTACACCAAGAGCACCGATGATACGATCATTATGTGCTGTTGGCCCAGGAACACTACTGGCACGATCATTCTGTGCTGTTACACCAAGAACGCCACTGATGTGATCAGTCTGCTGTTAGACCAGGAACACCACTGACGCGATTAATCTCTGCTGTTACACCAGCTGTGTCACAGCTGCCACCAGCATTTTGTTAAGGAGTTGCACAACTGTATGTCTTGAGTCGGGTTACTAGCATGAGGTATGTCTATTTAATGAGTAGTGTACATCATATAGTCTGGTTACTAGTAGGAGTTATGTCTACTTCATATTAAGTAGTGTACATCATATAGTCTGGTTAGCGGCAGGGGATAGTTCTACTACCTGTCAACATAGTTTGCAGCTGTGACAAACCTGGACTATAACTACCTGTCAACATAGTCTTGTACATTATATAGTCTGGTTACTGATTACCAGCAAGAGATATTTCTACTTCCTGTTGAGAAGTGTACACTATAGATCATCTTCGACGCTTGATTGTAAATACAAATGCCGTTTGTGCAGAAACAAATTTGAAACTGGAAGCACATGACCGTAATTATATTTTTATTAAAGTATTTCTGACCATGCGCATTTAGTTTGTCCATATAATAATGACGTTTCCCTCTTTTTATTTTAGGTGATATGTTTCCTCCTAAAGACAAGAACTCCGTGAGTTTAGGTGCATATGTTACCAAATGATTCATTATGTTATTTACTGGAATTATGTTTTAATATTTCAAAAGCATCCATAGCATATTCATATATACTAGTGATCAATTTGTCATGTCATCCAGGTGTAGAGTAGCCATTTTTCAATGAGGGTGGGTGTGGGAGGGGATATCCCATGTCATCCAGGGGTGTAGAATAGCCATTTTTCAACTTACTCACGGGGTGAGGTGTAGGAGGGGGTAGATGGAAGATCTAGCGCATTCACACGTGTTTTAAAGTAGACTTATATGGGTATCACTACACAGTTGGCTCCCTTGAAACCCACTGCCTAAAAAGTAGTAGTGTGTTCTTCGGTTTTATATTTTTAAAAATTGCTGACAGCTATGTTTATTGTTGTTGCAGGTGAGATGAACAGAGTCTGAAATTGGTTGTGCAGCTATTAGATGACACTGCCACCAAAACCTGGCAGTTTTATGGGTGTTGAAGAAGAGTAGGAATTCTGATCCAAACTCTGGAGTTAAAGCCCAAAATAGTACACCACTCTAATTAAAAAAAACAACCTGGTCAACGTACCAGATTTTGTACAGTTTTGTGTGAGCAAATGACTTGGTTACATAAAAAAGTAACGTTTAGCTTGGAAACTTCCTGTTTGGAATGGCCCTGTAAACTTTATTCATATAGGCCAACATAGTAAAAATGCACTGTGTAGTGAGACCTATCGGGAGAAACTGAAACAATCTTTTGTGAAACAACAAAAGCCAGAGGATTTCTATTTTGCATTTGTTATAAGCTTCAACAAAAGCCAGAGGTTTACTATTTTGCATTTGTTATAAGCTTATGGTTCTCTACAAAGTTTGTTCAAATGGTGACCCTAGAGTCAAATCTGGCTCCGCCCTTGGGGGTCACAGCTTAACATAGATGTATATAGGGACAAACTTAAGAAATCTGCTTCTCTGAAACTACATGAGCCAGAGGTTTAAAATTGTGTATTTACTATACGATTAATATCTTACTTTAATATCGCTGGTTAACATATCGGCTGTATGGTGGTAGATCGTAATTGTGGGCTATTTCGGAATTGCATTATTTTCATTTTGTGCATACTTTGAAGTAGCTATCCCACCAACAACTGCCACATTTTACAACATATGAACACCTTTTCTAAACCTACTGACGAGGGATATAAATAACTTCATATATAAATCCACAATATAAAAGTCTTTAACTAGCCACTTTGAAAATAGTATAATATTCATTTACTCCATTGTATAAAGAACAGAAATGAGATTAATAATTAAATAAATAATTTACATTCAAAGGGATCTTTTAACCCAAGGAAAGCCTTTTGTTTTTATGTCATGTGAACGATATGGTTTTAAGCATAGACCCAGCATGTAAACTTTTATTTATGCCGATGACAGCGCAATTTTATTTTCTCATAGTGACCCAACTTTTATGTCTGCAAAACTAGGCAAAGTTTTAGAAACTTGTTCTTCCTGGCTAATTGACAACAAATTATCACTACACTTAGGAATTACGGAATACACGTTATTTGGTACTGCTAGAAAAAATAAAAAAGTCAGTAAGTTTAAAATTGCGCATCCTATTGCCAACGTCTTAACCACCCATATAAGGACCCCATTGGCTTTATGGCTATCCTTTTATAGGGGACCTAATGGAGGATGAGCCTGGCATGTTCATCCCTGTTAGGCGCCATATAACCTTTCAAGTGTTTGTGAACCGTTAAACCCAATTCAATTCTATCAATGAATTAGCAAACAAACAGCCCTTAACCATCCTTTACTTTTCATACTGGGACGAAAATGACATATAGAGCCCTGATACATATAACTTTGGAAAGAACAGTTTTTTATCTTTCGTTTCCTATAAAGTACCCTCACCTCAAAGCTCATTTAAATCGGCCCCGTGTGGTTCCCGGGGGCCCCCGATTGGTCACGGGGCAAAGAATAGGGCCACTGCAGATCCCTTTGGAGGGGTAGGCATAAGGGTAGAATCCCCCCAAATTCATGTTCATTTTATCATTTTTTGTTCATGTTCATTAAAGGTCTTCATCATGATCCCTGCATTGTTTCAGGTGCTATCTCGCTCGCATCAAAAGAGCAGTGGCAGAAAGACAATAACGTGGCTCCAGCGTAAATGGAGTTTCTACGATAGAATATGCAGCAACTCTGCAGTTCAGGGTGAGAAGGTTCTAGGCCCATTTTCCATATTTTATCTCGATGTACGCCTGTTAGGCGCCATATAACCTTTTCATGTGTTGGTGCGCCTAAAATCCCAATTCAATTCATTTCATTTAAATCGTTAATTAGATGAAAGTATTCATTAACCTATGTATTTCTTAGCTTGTTATGATGTGGTTTTATTTACTTCGGGTTAATCGCGTGTTGTTTGGAAAGAGGTAATCTGATTGGCTTACTGTTTTAAAAGAAGTTGTCTGATTGGCTGAAAGAATACAGAGGAAAACGGAAGTAGACTTTCGTCATTATTAGCCAATCGGCAACCTCCCAACCTCTGCGCAGTGATATTGTAGCCAATAATCCCTGCCACCACACACATCACGTGACATATTGACGTCATTTAGTATCGATCTGAGGGCGAGAATGATCACGTGACGATAGCTGAGGCCATGTGGGACGCCATTTTGTAATCACATGGCCTCAGCTATCATCACGTGATTTGTGTGGTGGCTGGGATTATTGATCGCGGAGGTTTGCCAATCGGATCCACCATAAACCGAAAGTAGATCAACTCTAAGATCTGCCAAAATGTTCCTGTCTCAGAGACAGGACTTTTGTATTAAACATTTCAGAGTCAAAAAGTGTGTTCTACATACACAAAGAAAGGAAGCTTAAACTGAGATAGTTTTAAAGATAAAATTATGTGTCAGTATTGAAATAACCGAGATTACTGATTATGAAGATATTTAGCTCCGAACCGAACATGTTGCTTATGCTGTTCATATATATATGAACCTAATTGTAATAAAGAAACACTTTCGAACATATATATACCTTCTGTTTATGTGAAGGTAAAGGAGGGTTACTAACTGCTCTTAATTCATTGATAGAGACATATGCCTTTGCATCGACGTCATATTGTACAGAAACGTCTGTCTTAAAATCATGTCGTTTGTGATTTTTTTCCCTTCAGAATAGTCAATACCTGTTATTATTTAAAGCAATACAAAAACATACACACACATTCAGTTTTCCGTGGAATTAAATGTCTCGCCTACATTGCGCTTTGACACACACACACACACACACACACACACACACACACGTCTAAATGGGTGCAACTCTTGCTGAGTTATATCCTTAGGTTGCAGTTATATTTCGTCGCTCTTACAATTTATATTCCTAATTCCTACATAATAAAATAAAATCACACGCTGTCTGATGCGTTTCTGGATTCCGTTTTTAAGTCATTTTTTGTGGTAAATCTTTGGAAAATTCGAACTGATTTATTTTTAATAATTCACTTGCTTTTTGGTTTTAGGGATCATTGCATTATCATGAGCCATGAAACAGGGACGGTAACAGGATTTCTAGTTCTCGTTCTCACATAGATATTTAGTGGTGTGAGAGTGCTGACTCGACTACAGTGACATCAGCTGTTCTCCTTTTGAATTTAGCCCCAGTGTTATTGCTGTTAGTATTGCTTCTTAACACAAATCTATTTGTAGACCACCAACTTTTTCAAGGGTATAACAAGTAATCCCGCCATCTGTAAGAATCGATGTTTTTGTTACTTTAAAAGCACATGTGACACTTAGCAACAAAATAAGCATGGGACAGATAAACACACCTAATTACATTGTCCAGAGCACGTTTGTGTCTTACTACTGGAAAGCTGAATGACAACAAAGCAAAACATAAAGCAAAAATGATTTATTTTGTATGATTATTATTCAATACTTGAAAATACATAGAGAAGTGGGCGGTTAATACAACCAGAATCCTCATATTGTACATTATACTGAGAACTTAGTATCACAGAATAGTAAATAAAACAGCAAAATGAGAAAAAATAACATGTCATAGTTTCCTCATGTGTTACACAAGGTTTACACACAACTTTTACACAAGTCCTATATGAATATGAGTAACTTTTAATGTTGTAAAGCAAATCAATCGTAGTATTGTATTAAGGTCATCAGCTGTTATACTTGGGCTTGGTGTATATTTATCAAATGACGTCGCCTATCGGCCGTTTCATAATAATGTCATTTCATATACCACGTGTGGTAACCTTATGTTTTGACGATACTATGCGAGACATCCGATTGTGTGTATCGCTTGGTTACTACTTATTTTTGTGCACAACTCAAACAAACGATGTCATATGATAAAAATATCTTACATTCGTGTTTGTTGCATATAAACAAATATAAAACTCGTCTATAAAAAGGAAAAAAGAGGATGTAGTATTTTACTGGGTAATACACAAACATGAAACTGATTTCATATATTTGCATATAAAACGAACACTCGTGTAACGTCCCCTGTCTATCATGAACGGATAACAATTTAGTACAACAGACACATAATTCCTGAAATGACCCTTTAGAAGAACCCAGCTTAGTATTAAATTGTTTCAAATATTGAAACATTTATCACACAATTCATATCACAGAAGCTTAGAATTGGTGTCGTCTGACAGCACAATTTAACAAAAGTTACAAATTTAACAACTCGATACAAAACATAAAACATTTACAAATAATGGTAAAAGTACATGCACATACTTGCCACACGATGTTATAAGCAAAGCAACCACCTTTCGTGCACTTGTACAAACATAAAACACGACACTCAAGTTAAACCTTAATAGACATAAACTATTATGAAAGAAACCAGCTTTTCTCCTTGATCCATGGATATCTTTATATTTTACAGAAGTTATTTAATAACTTGTGTTGCATTAGTGCGTTTGTTAGCATAACACTCATACACAGATATTGAAAACGAATTATTTTGTGATTTATGACGAGTGTATTGTAAAGCAAATAAAAAATGAAAGTTTTGCAAACATACTGAGTGGCTGGTACTCTTGGTAAGGATTAAAATGTATACTTCAAAAAAACTCCACAAAGCGATAATGGAAATGTCGACTTTCTCACACAGTTTTATAATAAACATTAACTCTATACAATTAATAAGTACACACTCGAGCATGGTTAACAAAAAAATATGTTGACATTTCATAAATAAAAAAATATCTACTGGATGACACTATTTAAATAAAATTTTAAAAAATCTACTATACAGATATTTAACAATTAAACAACTTAATAAACTTTTTATATTAATAACACTTAATAAACAGTTGATATTTATATAACGTAATACTGCACTTTCACTACTAACTATACCTCTAAAATTGCACGTAACATGCTACCTTCAACACGTATTGAAATGGTTTTAATTTTTAACCGACATTTGTTTCAACCCTTTTTACAACGCGTACAAACCCATATAAAGTTGCTCAAATAATATTATTTTCTTCATGGAAAAAACAACAACATATAATCCAGACTGTATGCAACGCGTGCTATTAGACACTTGCCTAATTTGCTACATTTATATGGTTAATTCTTCATATCTATTCTTTAATATCGGCTCTATTTTGTTTTAAGAGTCCGATTTATATTTTAAGGAAATAAAATGTAAAGCGTATTATGCTGACAAGGTGTCTTACCCTTTCTATAATCTGGATATGACATGCAGTGTTTGCTTGTTAAACCAAAGTCTAACATAAGCACAGAGCTAGTAAAAATTACTTGTAATTATCTCCCTTGGATGTACTCTTCCTTGTTATGGTCAAGGGCAGTAATCTCGCAAGTTTACATCAATGGGAGATAACTCTGATACTTACTTTGGATCACACATTGTAACTGAGAAAGAAGATCACTCTATACCAAGCCAGTCTTGTCAAATAGTTTACATTATAAAACAACACTTAATTTCTTAAAGCTGGATGGTGTATATAGCTTTAAAGGCACATAGTTGTATCAGCAGTGTTAAATGTTATACTATAGTGATTCTGTTTTATTTTGATAATGGTTCAGAATAATGGTTTAGAATTTGACAATGATTTGGTTCGGATGTTTACCATTTTACGTTATAACCAATACAATTGTAATAGTGGTGGCAGTATTTGGTAATGATTAACATGTAAACTCTCCAGTCTTAAAATCAACATACACTAACAATAATAAACATGTTTTAAACTTCAGTATTTGACTTGTAATATCTCATGTTTATGAAGAGATTTTGACCTTTGCTCAAGACTTCAATTGTCCGCTTGCGTTTTCTTATTTCTTATAAGGGCATACACTTATGCTGTTAAATTGTTTATATATATTGTTCACAAACTACCTTTTCTTATAAGAGGACAAAACATTCTGTCAAATTTTTATATATATATATATATATACGACTATAAGCAGTTTATATGACGTACTTGATATTTCACAGTGTCAAATTAATTTTAAAACATGCAATTAATAGATAAAATATAATGTCCGTTTGTATTAGAAGGTATTTTGGCTGTTTTCCTGTTGATCGATGGTTGCCGGGGCAACTGGAGCCGGAAGTGGTCTGTTGCCGTGTCCTGAATTGGTCATTCTAAAAACTGCTCCAGCTTCCTGTGCTTTAGGGGTTGGTACTCGGCCATTTTGTTGACTTATAGGGCGACTTAATGGTCTCTTAAATGCATCGGATGTTGGTGGACGGATAAAGTCTGAAATTGTAAAAAAATGCAGTTGTTTATTGATGCATTCGCTGGAGATGTTTCCATTAATTTAGGTTACCAAGACGCTTCATATACTCGTGTCTGTGTGTAGACATTGCTCTTCGGTGATATGTGTGTCAATGTGTGCATGCCTAGTTTGTCTTTAAAGGCTGCACAGACATATATCTAGTGTGTTTTATCTATAAAATGTTATGTACAGTGTGAGGTTTAAGTTATATAGAACTGTCCAGTGTTTTAAACTATATACCGCTATGTCCAGTGTGTTTAAAGCTATATATAGCTATGTCCAGTGTGTTTTAAGTTTTATATATAGCTATGTCCAGTGTGTTTTACGCTATATACAGTTATGTCCAGTGTGTTTTACGCTATATACAGTTATTTCCAGTGTGTTTTAATCTTTATACAGCTACGTCCAGTGTGTTTCTATATATATACAGCAATGTCCAGTGTGTTTTAAGATATGCATGGTGCTATGTCCAGTGAGTTTTAATCTTTATACAGCTATGTCCAGTGTGTTTTAATATATGCATGGTGCTATGTCCAGTATGCTTTAAGTTTTATATATAGCTATGTCGAGTGTGTTTTACGCTATATACAGTTATGTCCAGTGTGTTTTAATCTTTATACAGTTATGACCAGTGTGTTTTAATCTTTATACAGTTATGTCCAGTGTGTTTTAATATATGCATGGTGCTATGTCCAGTATGCTTTAATTCATACACAGCTATGTCCAGTATGTTTTAATCCAAATGCAGCTATGCCCAGTGTGTTTTAATCTTTATACAGCTGTGTGTAGTGGGTGTTTTCCTATATATAGAGCTATGTCCAGTGTGTTTTTAAATCCAAAATGAAGCATGCATGAACATTTGTAATCATTTTAATCAATAGTTGGTTTTATTAAACTAAGATATCATTTTTAATACTTTTTTTACAATGTAGTTTAGCTTTTGGGAAAGAGTTAATATGACATTTAAATGCATGCATACGGGAACATGGTATGCTAATGCACGACAAGTAGCACTAACTTCATAATCCACACGACAAGGAGACAAATACTAGTGCAGCATGGGAACTCTGATTTTTTTCTCTTAAAAGAACTCTGAATATTTCTCTTAACACATGACTAAAGTAAGCTCAGTGGGTTAACCCAAAGGGTTTCTGGATTGAAGCTCATGTGGGTATTATCCACCTAACACTATTACACATGTCATGTCTAAACTCTGCAAGAAAGCAACACCTTTGCAGCTCCCTTTTTTTTCGTTTTCTTTGGAAAGCACATGTTCATAGAAATGTTGTGGCATGTGAAAACGCTAGTGCATATAGGTGTTTGGTGCAATGTACGTGACAAGTAAAACATGATACATGGGATATACAGCTACCTACAGTAATTATTAAAGTGTGATATTTTATCTTGCGGGGTTGGCCAGAACATAACAATTGGTTGAAATATGGACTTAATTTTCAAAGGAGAACACATATTCTTGATTGTCCTTTTTTATTCCTTTTTTGTTAATGATTTCTGCGGGAAATCCGAGAAAGTTTCATTCGCTGTATCGTAACAATATTTTCCCTTTTAAATGTACAAGTTTTGCCTTTCAATGGCTCAATGCTTAATGGAATTTTGCAGTTTGGAATAAAATGTCAATAAACGATCACACTAAAATTTAACTTTGGCAAAAGCAAAACAACAATATTATATTTTTGTGTAGCAAATCAAACAATTCTGAAATTCTGTTTAGTACCGTTTTTAAAAACCAGCTGGAAGTAATACGAAATCTTCATATTCTGCAATGTAATGGAAACAGTTTGAGACATTCTTTCATAGTATGTATGAAGAAATGTACAAGCAATACAGGGAAGGCACATCTAAATCCATCCATAGTATGTATGAAGAAATGTACAAGCAATACAGGGAAGGCACATCTAAATCCATCCATAGTAAGTATGAAGAAATGTACAAGCAATACAGGGAAGGCACGTCTCAATCCATCCATAGTATGTATGAAGAAATGTACAAGCAATACAGGGAAGGCACATCTAAATCCATCCATAGTAAGTATGAAGAAATGTACAAGCAATACAGGGAAGGCACATCTCAATCCATCCATAGTATGTATGAAGAAATGTACAAGCAATACATTGAAGGCACATATCAATCCATCCATAGTAAGTATGAAGAAATGTACAAGCAATACAGGGAAGGCACATCTAAATCCATCCATAGTATGTATGAAGAAATGTACAAGCAATACAGGGAAGGCACATCTCAATCCATCCATATTAAGTATGAAGAAATGTACAAGCAATACAGGGAAGGCACATCTAAATCCATCCATAGTATGTATGAAGAAATGTACAAGCAATACAGGGAAGGCACATCTCAATCCATCCATAGTATGTATGAAGAAATGTACAAGCAATACAGGGAAGGCACATCTCAATCCATCCATAGTAAGTATGAAGAAATGTACAAGCAATACAGGGAAGGCACATCTAAATCCATCCATAGTATGTATGAAGAAATGTACAAGCAATACAGGGAAGGCACATCTCAATCCATCCATAGTATGTATGAAGAAATGTACAAGCAATACAGGGAAGGCACATCTAAATCCATCCATAGTAAGTATGAAGAAATGTACAAGCAATACAGGGAAGGCACATCTAAATCCATCCATAGTATGTATGAAGAAATGTACAAGCAATACAGGGAAGGCACATCTCAATCCATCCATAGTATGTATGAAGAAATCTACAAGCAATACAGGGAAGGCACATCTCAATCCATCCATAGTATGTATGAAGAAATGTACAAGCAATACAGGGAAGGCACATCTAAATCCATCCAAAGTATGTATGAAGAAATGTACAAGCAATACAGGGAAGGCACATCTCAATCCATCCATAGTATGTATGAAGAAATGTACAAGCAATACAGGGAAGGCACATCTAAATCCATCCAAAGTATGTATGAAGAAATGTACAAGCAATACAGGGAAGGCACATCTCAATCCATCCATAGTATGTATGAAGAAATCTACAAGCAATACAGGGAAGGCACATCTCAATCCATCCATAGTATGTATGAAGAAATGTACAAGCAATACAGGGAAGGCACATCTAAATCCATCCATAGTATGTATGAAGAAATGTACAAGCAATACAGGGAAGGCACATCTCAATCCATCCATAGTATGTATGAAGAAATGTACAAGCAATACAGGGAAGGCACATCTCAATCCATCCATAGTATGTATGAAGAAATGTACAAGCAATACAGGGAAGGCACATCTAAATCCATCCATAGTATGTATGAAGAAATGTACAAGCAATACAGGGAAGGCACGTCTCAATCCATCCATAGTATGTATGAAGAAATCTACAAGCAATACAGGGAAGGCACGTCTCAATCCATCCATAGTATGTATGAAGAAATCTACAAGCAATACAGGGAAGGCACGTCTAAATCCATCCATAGTATGTATGAAGAAATGTACAAGCAATACAGGGAAGGCACATCTCAATCCATCTCAATCCATCCATAGTATGTATGAAGAAATCTACAAGCAATACAGGGAAGGCACATCTCAATCCATCCATAGTATGTATGAAGAAATGTACAAGCAATACAGGGAAGGCACATCTCAATCCATCCATAGTATGTATGAAGAAATCTACAAGCAATACAGGGAAGGCACATCTCAATCCATCCATAGTATGTATGAAGAAATGTACAAGCAATACAGGGAAGGCACATCTAAATCCATCCAAAGTATGTATGAAGAAATGTACAAGCAATACAGGGAAGGCACATCTCAATCCATCCATAGTATGTATGAAGAAATGTACAAGCAATACAGGGAAGGCACATCTAAATCCATCCAAAGTATGTATGAAGAAATGTACAAGCAATACAGGGAAGGCACATCTCAATCCATCCATAGTATGTATGAAGAAATGTACAAGCAATACAGGGAAGGCACATCTAAATCCATCCAAAGTATGTATGAAGAAATGTACAAGCAATACAGGGAAGGCACATCTAAATCCATCCATAGTATGTATGAAGAAATGTACAAGCAATACAGGGAAGGCACATCTCAATCCATCCATAGTATGTATGAAGAAATGTACAAGCAATACAGGGAAGGCACATCTAAATCCATCCATAGTATGTATGAAGAAATGTACAAGCAATACAGGGAAGGCACATCTAAATCCATCCATAGTATGTATGAAGAAATGTACAAGCAATACAGGGAAGGCACATCTAAATCCATCCATAGTATGTATGAAGAAATGTACAAGCAATACAGGGAAGGCACATCTCAATCCATCCATAGTATGTATGAAGAAATGTACAAGCAATACAGGGAAGGCACATCTCAATCCATCCATAGTATGTATGAAGAAATGTACAAGCAATACAGGGAAGGCACATCTAAATCCATCCATAGTATGTATGAAGAAATGTACAAGCAATACAGGGAAGGCACGTCTCAATCCATCCATAGTATGTATGAAGAAATCTACAAGCAATACAGGGAAGGCACGTCTCAATCCATCCATAGTATGTATGAAGAAATCTACAAGCAATACAGGGAAGGCACGTCTAAATCCATCCATAGTATGTATGAAGAAATGTACAAGCAATACAGGGAAGGCACATCTCAATCCATCCATAGTATGTATGAAGAAATCTACAAGCAATACAGGGAAGGCACATCTCAATCCATCCATAGTATGTATGAAGAAATGTACAAGCAATACAGGGAAGGCACATCTCAATCCATCCATAGTATGTATGAAGAAATCTACAAGCAATACAGGGAAGGCACATCTCAATCCATCCATAGTATGTATGAAGAAATGTACAAGCAATACAGGGAAGGCACATCTAAATCCATCCATAGTAAGTATGAAGAAATCTACAAGCAATACAGGGAAGGCACATCTAAATACATCCATAGTAAGTTTGAAGAAATGTACAAGCAATACAGGGAAGGCACATCTAAATCCTTCCATAGTATGTATGAAGAAATGTACAAGCAATACAGGGAAGGCACATCTAAATCCATCCCTAGTAAGTATGAAGAAATGTACAAGCAATACAGGGAAGGCACATCTCAATCCATCCATAGTATGTATGAAGAAATATACAAGCAATACAGGGAATCTAAATCCATTCACATATAGGCTCCGGGTATAGGATTGTCACAAATAACGATGGCGATAGAGACACAAATTAGCATATCAGTGGCACATGGCAACTATCTATTGGTGGTAGAGGCCTATATTATTCATACTTATGCCACAGGGTAATACACATGCATATATTGGCGATCTACGCCCACGTTATTCATACTTATGTCACAGGGTTATATACATGTACACATTGGAGATCGACGCCCACGTTATTCAAACTTATGTCACAGGGGATGTACATGCATATATTGGCGATCGACACCCACATTATTAATACTTATACCACAGGGTGATAAACATGTATACATTGGAGTTCGACGCCCACGTTATTCATACTTATGTCACAGGGGATGTACATGCATATATTGGCGATCGACACCCACATTATTAATACTTATACCACAGGGTGATAAACATGTATACATTGGAGTTCGACGCCCACGTTATTCATACTTATGTCACAGGGTGATACACATGTACACATTGGCGATCGAGATTAGCATTATTCATACTTATGCCAAAGTTAAACCTACATTATGCATACTGAAGTCACAAGATTAGTTTTTCATAAGAAGTTAGACCTACATTATGCATACTGATAGCACAAGATTAGTTTTTCATAAGCAAGTTAGACCTACATTATGCATACTTAAGCCACAAGATTAGTTTTTCATAAGAAGTTAGACCTACATTATGCATACTGATAGCACAAGATTAGTTTTTCATAAGCAAGTTAGACCTACATGTTGCATACTTATGTCACAAGATTAGTTTTTCATAATGAAGTTAAACCTACATTATGCATACTGAAGTCACAAGATTAGTTTTTCATAAGCAAGTTAGACCTACATTATGCATACTTAAGCCACAAGATTAGTTTTTCATAATGAAGTTAAACCTGCATTACGCTAACTTATGTCACAGTATTAGTTTTTCATAAAGCCATTGAGATCTGTATTATGCATATGCGTTTAGTGTTGTTGTTGTTGTTGTTGTTACTTACCTGCTGTTTGTTGTTGTACAGGTGGCTCCTGGTTCCAGGTGGCAGGCTGCTTCCAGGATTCTATCTTATCAGCGCCACTTTCGTCCACTGTAAGTCTGGAATAGCATTGTTACGTTCTTATGTTAATATGCAAACATAACATTATAATGAACATCACACAATTTGTATCAAATGGTTTAATGTAAAATATATACGTCTTAGAAAAAAACAACACTTTCCGTCAGATTACGTTGTTTTTTTCTGAGAGAAAAAGCAAAAGGAATAGAGAAAGCAAAAGGAAGTAAAATTATCTGTATCAAAACAATCCATTTAACAAATCTTCCATGTTGAATATATGTGTGTGTATTACCAGGGCGCCATATGACATAAATATTCATCCCAGGTACTATGTATTAACAGGGAGTACTTTATAGGGAGGAGAAACGGGCTCGATTTGCCGATTTATGTTGTCGCGCATGTGTTTCACTACTCCGTGAAAATGACTACTTCCGGCTGTTTCGCGAGTGTGTGAAAAACAGCAAATTCTTATAAATGATTACACTTACAAACTCAATAAAGGTGCTAAATGTAAACATAAGTATTATTTATTCACATTGTGTCCTCTGATACAGAGCGTGTATTTGTTTGCATGTTTAAATGCACATTTTACCAGACGGTTCCGTGTAACAAAGATGGCGCCACTCTGGTATTAATTGGTCATTACCTGTCAATGGTTTTAGGTCTTCCGTCGTTAGTTTCATTAATTGGTGGAAGCTTAGTAACGCTGCCGCCCTCTATAAATTCCGGCTGGTAATCTCGCTGGTAGTAGTCGTCCTTACTGCTGACCGCAGCTCGGATCATGTCCATAACGGTGGTCTTTTCTGGAATGAAAAGCATGGTCTAATGCATTTACTGTCTTTATATTTATAGAGAAGATGATTTTACTTTTTCTTACTTTTGATATTTTTTTCGTCGCCTTTAAATAGTTATTTACTGTCTTTATTTTAAGGTCCAATATATTTTGCATATTCCAATATCGCACAAAAATTCATAATTTGGATAGAGCATCATAAAAAAAACCCTGACCAATCAGTGACCAGAAATAAGACATACCAATACATTCTGGAAGGTGATAAACTCGGTCTTTATGCTTGATGTTCAACCATGTTTACTGTTAAAATTAGGGGATCTACACTGTCATTCTTTTAAACGTAATTTGCACATTCATGCATTTTTTTTTCAAAATATGTATCTTTTAAAATAAAAATCTTGAACATTATCATCTTTTTAACTCTGCGAAAGATTTTTATTTTATTATAGAACCGAAGGATAAAAACCGAGTAACACAAATTGTATCACCTACTGAAAATAAAAAAATCTCAACATCTCTGTAATCGAAAATTATAATAGAAACACCGGTGATATCAATCTCCACGCAGAGTTATCGTTCCTTGCTCTCACATACATATACACATACATCTGCTAACTACTAAATTACAAGATTTTGGTAAAACCTGTTTAATTGGAATATGTTTGCCTGAAACTTATTTATTTCTTGTGTAAATTAGATATTGCAAGATTTGAATTATGCATGAAAAACAATTTAATTTTAATC
The DNA here is from genome assembly GCA_037043455.1 of Cyrtodaria siliqua. NCBI lineage: Eukaryota > Metazoa > Mollusca > Bivalvia > Adapedonta > Hiatellidae > Cyrtodaria > Cyrtodaria siliqua. Next base: position 41,455 of record JAWPHD010012071.1, read on the forward strand.
GGGACTATTTTACTACAAAAATAATACGTACTTAGGTCTCCTCAATCGAAACGCATATGTAAACATTTCAAACCGAAGCTCGATAGCAGAAAATTACTTAAAAAACAAAACTCATAGAAATATTAAATGAAATTATTTAATATATGTCTATATTTTATCTTTGCAGATCACGCAAAAGGATTTATTATAAACATCGTCATAACTTTTTTTGAATAGTCACGTGACCTAACCGTTCGCCCTACTTCCTTTGACGCAATCTCTACACAGAGTTATCGTTCCTTGCACTCACATATATCTCTGCTAACTATTTTTGTAAAACCTGTTAAATTGGAATATGTTTGCCTGAAACTTATTTATTTCTTGTGTAAATATAATTTTCAGAATATCTGCAGATTAGATGTTGCAAGATTTGAAATAATGCACGAAAACAATTTAGTTTTAATCGGGACTAGTTTATTACAAAATTAGTACGTACTTAGTTCTTCTCAATCGATACGCATATGTAAACATTTAAAACCGAAGCTCGATAGCAGACAATTACTAAAAAAAAAAACTCATAAAAAGTGAAATTATTTAATATAGGTCTCTATTTTATCCTTGCAGATCACGCAAAAGGATTTATTATAAACATCGTCATAACTTTTTTTGAATAATCACGTGACCTAACCGTTCGCCCTACTTCCTTTGACGTTGATAAAGTCAAATGAGGAACGAGTTTACTATGGGTAGAGATTGCCTTTGACGTTGACAGAGTCAAATGAGGAAACGAGTGTACTCTGGGTAGAGATTGCGGTGATATAAAATATAAATAATTTTTCTTCGAGTTATTTTCCTTGATAATCGAACAATCGAACAATATGCGCTTCGAGCTTTCTAAATCACTGATAAGTAGTATACCTAGTCACATAGGAGCAAACAATGAACAGAAAGGGAAGGTTAATGAGTAAGGTTAATATTTACTGTATCACCAATTATATACTCAATGTCTGTTTCCTCATTATTCCTATCTCTATCTTTCTATACTGCATTCGTTCATGTCTGAACATCATAGCAGGTGCCGGTGGTGGCATATGAAATTTGGTATCAGTCCAGTAACACAAACATTATATAAAAACTTTACTGACTGAGTCACCATTAAAAGCCTCAGCATAAGTATTACTTAATACTTAATGCATTATACGAAAGTATTCATAAAATACTTTAATAATTCTGAATTATGACAAAATACTAAAAATAATTTGCAAAATTTCGATTTTTAGCTTGTTAAGAACCAATACTGTCGTCTGTCTCTTTCACGTTCGTACTATTGTTTTTGTGTACACACGACCATGTTGCATTTCGGACTTTATTCATCTTCTGTCTGAAATAGACACGAGTATTAAATTTCATTTGATACAGTCACATCTACAGATACAACTTTCCTACCCACCTCTTTCTGAAGCAGAGCAGAGCCAAGCTTTCACAGCGTTGATGTCCTCCGTCTGGAGAATCTGGCAAAGCATGGTCATAACCTGAAAATAGATTACAAGTATGGTCGTGTATTCATATGTCTGTCTATCCTAACTATACTGAACAACATTCCAAATTACTCACTTTTGTAGTTTAACTAATTTTCTCATTTTAAATATATTTTAGTTGTGTGCTAAGTATTTTGTTTTGACCAATAGTTTCTAAAGTATTTATTTTTTGTTTAAATTGTTAACTATTTTGAGAGATATCCGCCCATTATATGAAAACAGGATATGTGATGATAAAACACATAACACGAAGAGATGTCTGCTTAAAGATATAAATTACCTCCATTTTAATTGAATATTGCTTAAAGTTCAAGTAACTGTAATTCCACGCTAACATTCATTGTTTCGAAAATCTCTTTTGCAAACGTATTTATAGTGCTAATGCTAGTAACACATGATGTCAGAATTATTTTATTTGGCATATTTTACAATAAGGAACATCGAAAGCTGCACTTGTTCGAAGTATACTTAACAAAATCCTATGTACCCAATTTTATAACGTTATAATTTATTTTTAAGGAAAAACATCGACCTGAAAGCTTTAAAATGTGTTCATGCATTCAGAGCAGACGATTTAAAGTCGTTAATTTACTGTTAAACCGTATCTCTAATCAAGCCTGAACTACACAAAACTGAGAATATTATAGACATAGACTTGGGTGGGTACTTAGGAATTTTGGCTAGCATATTTGTATTACTTTATGTGATGTTTCTATCCAGTTCATTGTGTTGTTTTTTTTGTTTTTATTTATCTTTATTATATTATGTAATATCAACTATCACTTTTTATTTTTCTGTCTATCCAAATAGAATTTATTATATATATAATATACTGCAACTAATTTAAGGACCCCCATATTATTTCTCCAAATGCTAACCATTGAAATTGGATACGTAAGAGCAAGCAATGTTGCTTGGGCATTACCAGATCTTTTGCATTGGATTAAAGTCCAAAATGTCAATAGACTTTTTCTGTAAATCTAAAGATTTCCTTTCTGTTTTTCTTTTTTTTAGAATTTTTAAAAATCAATATTTTGCGACAAAACAACAAAAATAAAGGTTTCAAATATGTTTGTCATTTTGTTCATACCTTTGAATCACGTCCAATGGATGACATGTCAGGAAGCAGTTGAACTTGTTGGTCCTACAAACTGTTTTATTTATTTTAACTAAATGGTAGCAGATGTTTGTTGAGGCATCAATAAGCACAAATATGAAATAACTTTTTTAGGTTGTACAGCATTTTATTGAAATATAAAAATCTAGATTTTCAAGCCTTTAGTTCAAAATGTTCCTCAGGAATTCAGAAACACGGAACAGTTTCAATTTTTGGTATGCGATGATGTGTGTTTTAACTAGCATGATGATATATATTTTAACCTTATTAAAATAAAGAACGGATGATCCTTACATAATTTTGAGGAGTGTATGTCAATCATATTCATTGTTCTGTCCTAATTTTCAATTTATTACATAGGTAATAGGTATCTATACGTTTTATTGAACGCTTGCAATTGTACATATAGGACTTACTTTATAACTTAAAACCTGTCAGATTGTGGTCATATACCGCATTACTTTTAAAGGAAGTGTTGAATTTTATTGTATGACTGTCTTGTTTATTGACCAATAACTAGTGGTTAATTCAGTATTATTTCAATGTTACAACTTAGTAAATGGTGTATAAATGGTGTATTGTTTTAGAAGCATTATTCTCGTACTCTTGGATTAGGTGTTAGCCTATTTGGCATATTACAATTATGGTGCTCTCCGTGCGTTTACACTTTGTACATACTGCTGTTTCCATGTCTGGATCTTCTGAAATATGTTGGAAGGTCCTCTCTGGATAGCCATTTCTTGAGCCTTGTCGTGACCCTTGCCGAGAGGCCTGACGGGAAGCACCACGTGACATGGCGCGTGATGGTGGAGGTATCAAGCGTCCGGTTGTCTCTGAGTATTGCGTTTTGGGTCGCTCAGGGATCTTAGGTTCCGCTGGTTGTTGTTCTGGTTGGTATTCTTTGATAGCGCTTGTGAGAGCTTTGAGTTCATCTTTCCACGTCTCTGTTACTGGCACTGAAAAGGTAATTGCAAATGTTTGTCAATGTCTGACCTGAACTGTATCAGTCTTCGGCACGGTTTCATCGATATCGTCTGACATGCTCCCGGTCCCAGTTGGTGATGGGCCAACGAAATGGTCAGCTGATGTCATAACAGGAGGGATAACTCTCCCAATGTGGCCCGGAAACTGAATACATTGGTTCTGAATTGCATGATGGTCAAGAAAATGATATTCATTTCCAGTATTCATCTTCATCTCCATTTTTTGTCTTTTTTTCACACCACCCTACCATTACGGGATACGAGTATTAACTTTCATACCCCATCCAATCCCTTCTCCAAGAAGCGAAAACGGGGTTGGCTGGGGTATGAAATAAAACCTTAATTTCGGCTTAAAAAGTTGACTTATTGTAAAATTAATAAGGTAATTTTAAACAGGTTTTCGCAGTTTTTCAGTAAAAAAAATGTTTTTAAACTTGTTTTATTGTCAAAATATCCGTTATAAAATCCTGCTACTATTACCTTTCCCTTCGTTTAATGCTATTAAGGCAGGACCACGTAATGCGAAATTAATTCATTAACAGGATTTTATCTATGTTAGTGATATTTATTTCAATAATTCAAAATAATAATAATGCTTGACGCTAAACTATATCTACGTATTGGTTGAATGGGCGATTGGAATATCTACCTAGTCCAACTCTGGGCACCGCCCGTTCCCTGAATGGGTAGTTGGTGAGCCCGGTGAAATACTGCAGCCCGGTGACTGTGTTGATTGGGTGAAGCTGAGAGTTCACGTTGATGGCATTGACTGGCATTCTCTGCAGTTTCTTCTGGTTGAACGCATTTGGCGGGAACTGCAGGGAATAGCGGGGATTAGAGAAATAGCCGTCATCGTTTACTGCGCAGATAGGGACATCCAGCAGTCCTGCAAGTGTACAAACATATTAAATGTTTAGCCATACTTTCTAAGAAAATGAAATCCCTTGGTATAACTTTAAAACGGAAAAATAATCTCATAAAGTGTGCAACTTGCTGCTGTTTGTAGGAAATTGCACATATTTTACATTGATATGTGACTCTGGAGTGTAAACATGTAAGCAGATTATCGTTTATAAATAAATAAAACAAATATATATACGGTAAAGAATAGAACATCTTACAAGAACATTTCTGGAAAAAATTGGATCACGGCAGGTAGGTATTTCAAAGGATAAATGTGAGACAAAATATCAACTAAACGAACTTAAATTAACAAATATATATCGACCGCTTTCGGCTTTTATTGCCTTCTTCAGGATACATACATAAAGTTACAAAAATAAACACATACATTATGGAAAATAATTACTTAAAAGCAAAAGATAAACCAATTAATACTTTAAACGAGCGTCTTGTGCGCCCATGCCAGTAGTCGTATAACACAATACATGAACTATTGGCACTGCAATGCTTTTATTTTAGGAGAATTTCCCAACGCTATTTGGTCATTGAAAAAGCATGGGAAGCTTGAATATTTACAGCCAGCACGCTGCATGGCTGATCAACTCAGGTATATAAATTGAGTTTTATTTTATTTGTATAGCTTTGCTATATTGAGGGTAAGAATAGCTTAACAACACTTTGTAACTTACTTTAATGAAGAATTATATGTTCATAATTTAGCTTTTGAATACAAAACTTATCTGGTATTTCTTAATTGTTTTAGACTAAAAATCAGAGTACAACACAATAACTATACAACATTCTTTAATGTGTTATTATGTGTACTGGTCACAAGTGCTTTATTGGGTGGACCTCATAATCTGAAGAAAAATTGAATATCACACTTTGCTCATGAAATTGTATGGCTAACAGTGACCACCCCCCACACCCCCCCACCTCCCCACCACCACACACACACACACGCCCCCTGTCCCCTACCCCACCCCCTGTAATAAGTAGTATACATGCATTAGTAGTAAGATGGTAACAATGCATATGTGTGAAACATACGTTGTTGTATGTTTCATTTTTGTTCATATAAACAATTTCGAAGACATGTTACATACTAGTGTGAACAAATGTGTTAGGGATGTTTTAGCTGTGGTCAGTGGGCCAGACTTCTGTCATTATTAGAGTAATTATTATTACACTAGTTTTCACTATCGCAGGGTGCACTTTAATTTTTCTAAAACTGGTTTCGTATTATATGTCATAATTGCCCTAATTGATATTTATTATGTCGATATCTATTACGTTGTAACACTAGAGCGCCTCCGTGGTCGAGGGGTTAACGACGTTGTTGTAAATCTTCTCGCCTCTCATCGCTGCGGGTTCAAATCCCACTGGGAGCTAGACTTGTAAATGAGAAAGTGTCGATTCTTACGGATGGCGGGAGGTATACAGTACTGGTTCTACCCTGGAAAAATGGGTAGTCTGCCTCTACCACAAACAAATCGACCGTCATATATAACCTAAAATGTGCTAAAAATGACGTAAAACACCATTCAAACAAACAAACAAATTATGTTGTACCACTAAACCAGCTTCCTTGTCGGACTTTGTAATTTTGGAAAATACCGTAATCAATTCCTACCACGAAATATGTTTGTTTTGCCACGAAAATATATTGCGATCATATTGTTACCATTTTTGATATTCTTAATATCGGAACTCTCTTGTTTTAAATATAAATGTGTATGGTTTAATTTTAAAATTTAGTTTGATCATATATATGAGCGCATGTTCTATTTCATGGTATGTGTAGAGGTGTAAAGCATATATAGGGTAGCTGGATAATGTAGGTTATTATTATCCGTCAGGAAGCCGGCGAATATATTTATGCTAGTGCAATGGAAGGAGAAGTAGTTAAAGGTTTGATTTTTTAAAAACTCACGTTAGTTTTCCTACATAACTTGTATTTGTTTAATCTTTAATATTAATTATTAGAACAGTTCAAAGCATTTTTTTTTACATAGTAATAACTATATATAATATTGCACAAATAATATATTTAAATACTTTGTAGAATAACGAAGACAGTTCAAATCTCAAACTAAGTACGTATTATTTTTGCAGTAAACTAGTCCCGATTAAAACTAAATTGTTTTCATGCATTATTTCAAATCTTGCAACATCTAATTTGCAGATATTCTGAAAATTATGTTTACACAATAAATAAATAAATTTCAGGCAACATATTTCAATTTAACAGGTTTTAACAAAATCTTGTAATTTAGTAGTTAGCCGAGAATTATATATGTAATACCAGTACAATTAAGGCATATATGTAACAATAAAGACATGTATTTAATGTTCCGTTTATAAACGGTACTATTCCTATATCTTGTTTAAAGTTGCTCTTTGTTTATTTATTAATTTATGAGCTTTCTGTCGTTCTGTCTGTCTTGGATAGCAGGTGTGTATGTTTCAGCCAACCAGTATGTCGGTAAAATGGCTGCCGCTTAAAAAATAATTTTAATAGATTAGAAGAAAGCTTTCTGCAAGCGTCGCAGGTGATTATCATCCAGACGAGAAGTTAATGATCGATTATTGTGTTACAGTTTCTTCAAGGGTGTCATTACAGATGTGAATGTACTTAATAATGACATTATTAGCAGACATGCAACGTGAGATGCAGGTTATTAGTCTATAGCATTTTCTAATTATATAGCGTCAGAATATGTGTTTTGTTATGAGCAGGAACTATGGTTGACTGTAAATTTAGGAAAATAAAGATAAACATGCAGATTGTACAAATTGTCAACCAATTAAATAATAATAATAATAATAATAATAATAATAATCCTAATAATAATAATAATAATAATAATAATAATAATAATAATATAATAATAATAATAATAATAATAATAATAATAATAATAAACAATGGACGTTCTACTGGCTAACATGGTTCTTATAACAGCAGGTGAGTCCTGTTCAATCTGTCTTTGATATAAACATGTAACCTAGTTTGGTAAAGATGAGATTTAAATTAAGAAGCTAGAGTGTTAACGAAGCAAATTATATACATGTATATATTTTTTTAAATACTTCAATGGCCATAAGTCTGCAGTTTCAGGTCTGACATGGTCGGTTTTTAAATTTAATGTCCCACTTTCTTCTATGACCAATGTAATTTCATAAAATATATATCGGGGTGGGGGCCGGAGTGGAGTGGAATGGATGTGACTCAAATATAGCTTGATTTCAGAGGTGTCCGACCCTTTATTGCCATTAACATTCTGAGCAAGTTTGGTAAAATTCAGATTAAACATGATGTAGCTATAGAAAAAGCAACACATAGCATTTTTCAAGGTTCAAAACTCTGGTGTTAGTGATCTGATCCAATTTGATTTTGATGTTGTCTGAGCTATCATTATCAACAATCTGATTTGATAAAGATAGAATGGAAAAGGAATGTCAGCGCTAACAAAGTAACTATTGCATTTGTGGACAGTGCCGTCAGGCACAAATGTAGTGGGAAATCTGGTGGACAACGAATTTCTAATAGAAACCAAAGATCGGCAGATTACAGCGCAATAAAAGTAGTACCATTTGCAAGGCTGTAAATGGGCAAAAGATCCGTATATTGACGAAATATTGATAAATATGTACATGTTATCGTTGGTAAACATTAAGTGATTTTAACTTAAGTTTAAGTAATACGCTGTTTTTGAAGGGATTTGATCTTGTACAAATTAATACGCATATGTCTTATAACTTTGTATGGTGTTTTACGTCATTTTCAACACATGTAAGGTTATATATGACGGTTGATTTATTTTTGTGGTGGAGGCAGACCACCCACTTTTCCTGGGTAGAACCAGTACTGTATACCTCCCGCCATCCGTAAGAATCGACACTTTCTCACAAGTTCAGCTCCCGGTGGGATTCGAACACGCAGCGGTGGAAGGCGAGAAGGTTTACAACGCAACGTTGTTAACCCCTAGACGACGGAGGGCCTGTAAACCACATACAATTATTTACACGTGGATTCTGTTTTCTGTGCGAATAATTGTTACCATTTTCGCATCACACACATACCGAGCATTAACGTCATTGACATATTTGCATAGTAAAGCGTTCACCTTTTTAAAATTCATACTGTGTATATCAAAAGACGGGTGCTTCGTGTTTATATAAAAGGGCATGATCCAGTGCCGTCAATACAAAACTGCTTAAAGGAGGGATTAAACGTAGAAGTTTTCTTTTTAATCTGGTAATATATAGCCTCTTCTCACTCTGTTCAACCTGACACGTAATGGCAGCGCCACCTGTATGCGTCCATGGATACAAAGTCCCTATGTCAATTCACGTCTACCGCTAATGAGTATGTTTATTTATTTCAGACCCTATTTAAATAAACAGCCGTGCCAAGTTTGTTTTTTAATATAAACTTTTCAATTTTGGAGATAAATGTTTAGATATGTACTGCTTTTTGCTTGAGACGTGTGTTAATACATATTGCCTGTGTACGAGGTTATCTGTATGTTTATATCAAATCTTGATAACGTTGACTTAAAACCCGATTTGGTATACCTTTAAACTATTGCGTATATATTCTTGTGTATGAAACGTTTTTCCTTATTTTTCTCAACTTTTGTAAGTACACATGGACATGAAACTACATAAAATGAGGCTATGTATAGGATATAGATTTAGAGAATGAATAACCAGATAACCAGATATTTATATGTAAATTCTTAAATTCTACATCATATATATATAGGCTGTTTAATCCAATGTTAAATGATAATACAAAGTTTTGAATTGATTAACGGACTGTGAATTAAAGTTATTTGCACAGACACGATACTTTCTGAATAACTCCGTAATCGGCCTGAGGGAGTATATAGATGTGGATAAATTGATTTATATAATCTTTCCAGTCCGAAGGAGTTATGTACCTATCAATGTTTTCCCAGTGGATGGGGGCGAAGGGCATTATCCGGGGATTAAACATCACTTATGACACCGGGGTAGGGAATTAGACAGAACCCGTTACCAATACGGGGATATTTGATATTAAGTATATTGGAAGACCCTGGGGAATTATACATTTAAATATTGCTCATAGGGATGGGAATTCGACAGTCAAGTTGTACAATATCGATAGGAGCATAATATTCAAATGGTTATGGAACACCGACACGAACACACGTATGTACAAGCAAGCACACACATACATCACGATGAGGCATTCACGTACGGTCACCTCTGACGCTCGCACACACCTTAGTTTTATTAATTGTGTGTCTACCTTTCAAATGTCTAACCCTGGTAGGGTGTGGGTTATGACGTGTGAAGAAGGAGTTCTGACTCAGCTGACCGAACCTATAGCCACCTCCCTGTGATGTAGATGGGCGACTACTGGTAGATTTCTTGAAGGAGTCGACTGGAGCTGCGTATCCCTCCCCTAGAGCACTCCGAGTCAGCAACTCCCCCTGTGTTGGAACGAACACTTCTGTCATTCTGAAACATAGTTAAATGAGATGCATGAGCTCATGTATACGACCACAGGAAATTGCATATTTTGATTATTATCAAATTGCATCTTTTGATAATAATACAATTTCCTGTGTATAGATCTCGCGACGTGAACATTTGATGATTTCCCCATGGGTGCCTCTTACGTTCAATGGACAAAAACAAAATGGCGGATATTACGCTGCCGATGTGTTGTGGAAACTGTAGCCTCGGCCACCTGAGACTACGGAAACTGCTGTTTTCGATCCTTTCCGATCCTTATCGATTCACTACGCTTACCATTATGGGTAAACGTCTGGCATAATAGATATACTGTGCATTTCAGAGTGCCTAGACGTCGAATATGAATCGAGATTTGTTTTATTACTTTCTATATGTTTTCATTCCTGATATGATAGAATAGTATGAAAACGGACGCTCCTGAATTCGCGTAGCCATCCCCTTAGCTTCGCAAAGCCATAAAAATCATTTTGACCCCCTCATTTTGTTCGTGTCAGCTATTAGTCCAAAACTACTGACGGGAAAACTTCACACAAAACTTTATCATAATAAGATGTGTCTTTTGCAAGTCCAATAAGGTGTGACTTGTGCAAGAATCATGTCAGTGCCTCAAAGGTCTCAGTTAGGCAGATGGTTTACAGTGTGGGCATCCGTGTCCCATGGACACATTTCTTGTATAATTTCCTTACACACTTGTATCATTTGCTTCAAACTATGAAACGCCAGTGCGAAATGCTTCATGATAAATGCTTTATGCAAACTGATTTATAAATGTTACATGCTTTATACGAATTGCTGTATGCACACTGCCTTGATGCGCACTTCTTTCTCTCATTTTAACCAACGAGAAGCACGTGTTGTCAAAGCAACGCGTGTATTACACATTATCAATGTTCCTGTACATTTTGACATAATGAAGGCTTTTCCGACTTTGATAAAATGGAAAAATGGTGCAACCGACTTGCGAAGTGTTTCTTGCGACATTATTTGTATTATACCTCACGTTTACACTCCTGTATAAATTGCCCATACCCTTAGCGTGAAGCAATTTTTATTATTATACCTCACTATAAACACTCTATGCAAAATCCCCATACCCTACAGAGTTGATATACAGGAAATTGTATCTTTTAATATTTGTCTTCTGTTATTATAATTGTCTATGAAGGAGACGAATGAGAAAATGTGGTGTTCTTTTTCAGAGGTCAAGCAGACGTTCAAAACAATCTCAACTACACTCACACCATATACTATCGTATGCAGAAATGATTTTCCTATCCAACAATACCTTCCTACGATCCCTTGTTAATTCGCTACGATCACTTGTAAATCTCAATTACACTCACACCATATACTATCGTGTGCAGAAATTATTTTCCTATCCAACAATACCTTCCTACGATCCCTTGTAAATTCGCTACGATCACTTGTAAATCCCCCAGCCCCTCACTACCAGGGCCTTTTTATTAGTTTTCGAAAGGGACCTTTTGGCCTAAATTGGGGGAAAGATCCATGAATGGGGAATGAAATGTTCAGAGAAGTTTAAAAAATGGGGAAAACTGCATGATTTTCAAAGAAATTTGGGTGGGGAAGGGGCCTTATACAGACCGCTGCGAGGAAGGGTAAAAAGGTCTCGACTACCTACCTACTACTACTGCTGCCTACCGCTGCATGCGGATTGCTTTATGCGGAATGCGTATTTCTATTGACCGAAGTGTTATTGACGTGCATACCATACCGTCTGCAGCTGATTGGTCAAACATGAACTCGCATTTTTGAGCATTAAGCATTTCGTATAATACGGCTTGCATTAAGCATGGCGCACCGGCTTTCCATATCAAACGGATCTAACGAAGATACACCATATAAGGTGCATGTTTTTAATTGGTCAAATTCTTCGTCAGAAACTGACGGTTTAAACAGTCAATTTAAGTTCACTTTTATAGTGAAATGTATGCGAACCAGCTATATATAATTACCAAGAGCAAATGCAAGTGTTTGATTAGTTAAGAACAGCTATACAATATGAGTTTGCACAATATATCTTCATGTATTTATTTAAATGATTAGCACCATATATTTAAGCAATGGTAGACTATTTCAATACACTACATTTAACACAATATTTACGCAACATAGTACAGATCATTATCGTTTTGTTAAAACACCATTACTAGGCACGCAGAGTGATACATGTTGACATTGTTTGTCCAAGGGATGTATTATGTGTACGGGGACATAGAAGCCTTTCAGGTGACGGTAACCAAAAGTGTAAGATGTACAGTATACATATTTGCAACCTATTTAACACATAGGTTATACTTATTATCCTACATATGATAATAAATCAGGCGAAAGTAACATAAACGTGACGGTGTTAAAGAGGTTTTAGATTAAGAGTTTGTTGTGATGTAATGATCGAGTTGACCACTCTAATTTAAAAAAAATAACGAATGGTTCTTTTATTCTCCAGAATTCTATACCTGATATACTTACGGATTTGGTTACAGCGACAGGTCTGTTTTTGAACATTGCAGCGCTCTAGCTAATGTACTTACGGATTTTTGCGACCGCGACAGGTATCAGAACTAATGTCCTTACGGATCTGGTGACCGCATCGAGTCTCTGCTTGAACATTCCAGAACTCTATATAATGTACCTACGGATTTGGTGGAAGTAACAGGTCTCTTTTTGAACATTCCAGAACTCTAGCTAATGTATACCTACGGATTTGGTGACCGTTACAGGTCTCTTTTTGAACATTTCGGAACTCTTATATAATCTAATGTTTTTACGGATATAGTGAAAGCGACAGGTCTCTTGTTGAACATTTTAGAACTCTAGCTAATGTACTTAGGGATTTGTTCCTGGTGTAGTTACGGATTTGGTAACCACAACAAGTCTCTTTTTGAACATTCAAGAACTCTAGCTGATCTGCTTACGGAATGGTGACCGCGACAGGTCTCTTATTGAACATTTTAGAACTCTAGCGACTGTACTTACTGGTGGTGACCGCGACAGGTCTCCGGCTTATTGAACAGTCAGAACTCTAGCGACTGTACTTACGGGTGGTGACCCCGACAGGTCTCCGGCTTATTGAACAGTCATAACTCTAGCTAAAGTACTTACGGGTGTGGTAACCGCGACAGGTCTCCGACTTATTGAACAGTCTGAACTCTAGCTCATGTACTTACGGGTAGAAACCGCGACAGGTCTCCGGCTTATTGAACAGTCTGAACTCTAGCTAGCGTGGTAACAGGACGTGTCTCTTATTGCATAACTAATGCGGATATACACTATACTTACGAGTTTCGAACTTTAATGAGGTATATGTTTAGAATCATGTTTACAACTTATGTACGGAATCACCATCATAAACGTATCGTTCCAGTTTACTTATCCACGTTAATGCCCTTTTTATTTATATATTCCACAGTTGCTCTAACACCCGAACATCCTAACTTGGTTAACGTGGATTAGATTGTATTTATATTCGGTTACTACATTGCTTAGGTGTGAAGATTACAAAAGACAGATTGAAGCTCATAATCGAGTATTGAATCCTGAAAAGATCTCGTTCAAATATAATTGTATATGAAAAAATGGATGAATTGTTATATTTATCATCGCAATTTTTTTGCAATAATGGAAATATAAGCTGACATTCACCCGCTTTGTAATCCAAGGTTGAATAAAGCATTCGTGTATTGGTAGGCGAATGTTTGCTGAGATAAACGAAGTTAATATGTGAAGGAGTTATTTCTTAAACAAGTTAATATACCACACCGAAAGGTTGAACGGTGTCAATTTTAGTAATTGGTTCTGACTTTTCCTCTTATGACAGCTTGTTAAAATATTTCTATCTGCCTTTACTTCACCGACCTTTTTCCGTTTTTATATGTTTTTTTTTAAAGTTATGTATCATATCCTTTTCACGTGTCGTCTGCATATGTTCTTAGTGATGAGGTTGGTCCAAGCACGAACTACAGGTACTTGTATCATCTTCCTTTGTCTTATGAACAACGCTGCGGGTTCGAATTCCACTGGGAGCTCAACTTGTGAGAAAGTGTCGAGTCTTACGGAGGTATATAGTACTGGTTCTACCCAGAAAAAATGGGATTGTCAGCCTCTATCACAAAAAAAATCGACCGTCATATATGGCCTAAAATGTGCTAAATTACGTTAAACACGATTCAAACAAACAAACAAATCCCTCGCCTTACGGAACTAAGCTATGTCGAACTGATCGTTAAATTTGTCAATACCAACTATTTTTATTAATTGATAAGGGTCTGGGGGCACAACGGATAAGGGTCTGGGGGCACAACGGATATTATTTATTGGTTCACTCGAATAAAATAATATAATGGGTATAACAGTTGACGTTATCGGTTACGAATCCAATATCTGTTTCTATTTAGCATTTTGTCTATTTAGAAAACCCTATTAACTTCTCAAATTTTAGTCAATGTATTCTTTCTCTTGAAAATAAAAATGTATATTCAATGCTGTAATATAAAATTGTTGTCCGATTGCGGTGTGTTTGCCTTTAACATGTAATAAGTCCTTTATTCAGAGTTGATAACAGTTTATTAAAAAGTAATTACTCAATTTTCAATGGCAGCTGATAATCTGGCATACGCCGCTATAGAATTTATATACTGCTCTAAGGTTTTAAGCGTATCCGAAATTAAACAACACACAATGTGCAGTATTGACACACAAGGCTGAATATTGACAGTTACAGGACATGTAGCAGTTGGGCCTCGATACAGGTTAGTATTAATCTTTCTTGCAGTCGTACCTACTTGATATAATTGTCGATACTTAAAAGGTTGTCGATACTGAAAAGGCAAACCTGAATTTATAATGGATGCGATCGATAGGCACTATTAACAAACCATTACTTGTTGAATATATATCATTAATATTGAATATATAGAGCACATGCCTGTCAAAAGTTAAATGAGGCTTTTCTAGTATGTAAGTGCGTTCTTAAAACGTGCTCTATATAAAGTCACACTTAAATCAAACCCGAGCCGTAACTTTTTCAGATGGGTAGGTATGAAGGATTTTTTTATTTTTTTTTCTTCCATGTTTATCAGATTATTTTGTGATTCAAGTTTAACCAAGCAGGGGAGTGCAATTTAAAAACAAATAATAGTTACACTGAAAACAAAAGTTTGGAGTCGGGTCATTTTTGGTGTGGGGTGGGGTGGAGGGTGTGGGTGGATGGATTACGGGCAAACAAACATACTTTTGATTATGGCCTAAGTGCTTTCTTACAAAATTGCTCTATGTATAAGTGTTTTCTTGTTTAAAATGTAAACGCGCCTGCAATGAAGTACCCCAGGCTAGTAGTTTTCATGAACTAGAATGTGTAAACGGTGTTTGTAACGGAATACCATTAGATAACATATGTTTAATACACTTTACATTTAATAGTCGTCGTATAGTTTCCCATGAATGGTATTAAAATCCGACTTCTGTATAGGAATCTATTGATATTCGAAGATTGATTATATACATAATGCTATTTAATCAATACAATATATTAATTTTGGACTTATTCAACCATTATAATTACTATATGCAACATTGTTTATATAAACTCAAATTTAAATTGGAGTGCGTTGATTACCCCAGGTTATTACATATGTGTTATTGAACAGTAGTAATAAGTGTACAAATACATTCTAAAAATGTTGCAATACAAATGAAAAAAATGGTCCAATACTGAATAGAAACCTCAGTATCAAACGCAATGGCACGGAAATATGGACCCCGTAAAACACTTTGAATCAATATGTTTGGTCTGTATGATGCTAAGTGATAGATCAAGTCGCTCTATGTAATTAGGTCAAACACACACTTTTACCAGGCGTATAAAGCTGGTTTATCAAATCATGAAAAAAAATCTTGTAAGCTAACATCTAAGCAATACAAACTTTTTCTTAATTGTCCACGTGTTAATATAATAACACAGTAACGTATTATAAAGTTATTAAAATCTTCAATGTTTTAGTATCAGCACCTTTAAAGTTTGAACCATATCAGCACCTTTAAAGGTTGAACCATATCAGCACCTTTAAAGGTTGAACCAATATTAATGCGCGCAATAAGTGTTGTGTAACGTATTGCTATAAAAACGCAGTAAATCATTTTAAATCGATTATAATTTTCAATGTTTCAATATATTTGCATATTTAATTGAAACGATGCTAATATATACATTGGGTGTTGTAAACAATTTTAACGTGTAGTGTTTAAATACTGAAAAGGGGATCCCTTGGAAGCAACAAACACAAACAAGAGATAAAAGTAGCCGACTCGGTTTTATTGAGTCTGTTCATGAGCGGTAATGTGAAATGCAACACCTCTTACGCCTCCTAGTACTGGCTCAAGTAGCTAAGTAGATATGCGCCACCAACAGCAACATTTTACAACATATGTACACCGTTTCTAAACCTACTGACGGAAAACGAGGTATATATATAACTACTATATTTTGAGAATCCAAACTCTACAGACACAGTGTAAACGGCTTTAACCAGCCAGGCAAATCCCCAAAACTGGAGCGTCGAATTAAGAGTTACCAACTTATACTTCATTTTACGCATATTCGATCTTTCACGGGTCTTTTAAGAAAGTGTGAATAAAACTATACATTATTCTATTCCCTGCACACATGGAATAAGTTTTGATAAACGGTTTTGTAGTGTAAGTGTGCCGGTATTTGGGGGGTAGTTTAATATAATTTATAACATATCAACGCGTTACAATTAATAGGCTACTCTTACGACATTTATTTTAAAGTGTACTTCAGTTAATCTCCAAGTAATACTCGAAAACAGCATGTCGTCAGCATGTCGTCAGCGTGCAACAGACGGTTTCTGTTTATAGGGTGATCTAGCAAATGGATAAATTAAAAAAACGCTAAAAGATGGGACACCACAAATACGACCTGCAAGGGACTGTTAATATTAAGAATAGTAAAAAAAAAGAAAGATGGACATCAGCAGTGATTCGACACATATCGGACAATAGCACTGAGACTTTTGACAGAAGCAGAGACGTAATCCCTGATCGTACGTACGTTTTCTAACTTCTATCGTTTGTAAATTAAATAAATTGCTATATCATTATTTTAAACTGAGGCGAATCATAGCGAGAGTTCAGCAGTATCCGACGTTAAATGTTGAAGCGCTACATGGTCTAGTGTTAGAGCGTTGGTTACATGATCGAAAAAGCATGATATAAATGCTGTGTCCCTGAGCAAGACTCTTTATCTGCATTGTTGGTTCTACCCAGGAAGACAATAGTGATTAAAAAAATATGTTCAAAGAGCTTTCGTTACATTCGATGTAAACACAAAAAGTTTAAACCAACGTTACATGTTTCTCTTTTAATTAATTGGAGATTGCTCACGTAAAATAAAATACACGTTCTATCTAAACAAATACCAACACCTGGTGATCGATCATTACATACAATACCTAAATTGATTAAACAAATATAAGTCATAGTGTGCTCAATGATCGCGTCAGAAGATTATAATGCAATCGATATGACAAAGGGCCCTTCAATTGCAGGTATAATAAAATGCCACCGCCACACTACTGGTTAAATGGAGGAGATAAAAGCAATCCATAGCTCATTTCCCGACATCAAGTGCAAAGTAAAGTGAGAAGCATGCATCGCCATCGATTTCATGCTAAAAAGAAAAAGGTTTTTTCCGCGTTGCGTCATGCTATGCGTTAATAAAATACCAACGCGGGTTTCTTTTAAACACGTAGGCTTTGATTTATATCAAATAGTTAGTTAAAACATATAGTTAAACATTGATTATTAGACTGAGACCCATTGCAAAGTAAATATAAGTGTAATCAGGTATGGGTCACGTTACATACAACGAGGATAACATAAAATACATGATTCCGAATTGTTATAAAATAACAAGAAATAACACAGACATATTAATAAATATGTTATTAGGTCAGGGGAAATAATAGAAACAGAAAAAAGCAAGTTATAAAATAACCTGGCAACGCACGTTATTATAACAAAGAGTATGATAATGGACCTTTGGAAACGGCCGAAAACGACACATATGAAATATTGCAGTCTCGGTTTGATTGAGACTGTTCATGAGCGGTAGTGAAATATGCTAGCTACCGCTCACGCCCTCTAGCCCCGGGTTGAGCAGAACTCAATATTAATAAAATCAATAGTACAACATTTTAACCATCCCGAAGATGGCATGCATATGGCGGTGGACATGGAGTTTATTGCTTCCCCATGTCGTACGGCGTATGGTTTTTTTAAATTTCCAATAGGCTAACCGGCCATGAGGATATACGTACAAATATTACATATGTAAGATTATATAAGTCCCTATTGAAGTGTGTACCAAGCATGGGGAAACTATACGACAATGTAGTGTGTATTATAGTATTCCGTTACAAACAACGTACACACGTCGTCCCAGTTCATGAAAACTACCAGCATGGGGTCCTTCGTTTCATCAATGTGAAAACATCTCTTGGCAACCGATCTACTTCTTGCACAATTGTTATTAGGTCTGCGGTGAAATGTAGAATTAAATGGAGCACACAGAAATTAAAAGGTGTTGAAAAATGTCAGTATATCAGATGTCTATAAACAGTACAACAAACTACAGTTCATACATTATATTAATAACCTTGCAGGAAAGGTATTTCAAAAAACCTTTATATTGACGGGAAGGACGGTAACGAACAAACCACCGGGAACAAATAGAAAAAAGGTGGCAAAAGATGAAAGAGAAAGAGTAGACACTTGCTGGTTTCAAAAGCTCTTTTGGAGACAAATCGATTGCAGGGAAGTGGACAGATAAGATCTAAAAACGTTTGATGTCAAATACCTAAAGGAAACTATTATGCGAACTAATACAAAGAAAAGTTAATAGATATTAATATTGACAAAAAAATTGTCTATAATATACACATGAACTGAACTGAATATGTAAGATGATCATGGTGTTAATAGTAATAAACACATAATCTGAAATATATATTTTTTGTTTTATATTTCTACAAATTCTGACAGCCACATTTATAAGCAAATCAGTTTATGAATGTAACATGTTGGGCTCTGTGATAAAGCTTTAACTGTTAGTATACACGTTTGAAATGTCACTTGACATGTGATGTCGAAAAAAGATAGAATGGACAGTGAATGTTATACTCATATGACCAAAGTCGTGCATTAAACTCATATAGCATTGTCTTGACAATGATATACACGTGTTTGTGGTTATTTCTGCGTGTATGACAATACTATAGTCATCGTGTTATAGTCGAGAATACATGGGAGCTTGTTTTAATTCAACCAAAACGTATATTGTCAGACATGGATGATATAACAAACAAGTTGACAATATCCGTTCGGACATGAACGACGATACTTTAGAAGCAACAGCAAATGTTGACACTCATACTTGTAAATATCCCGGCCACGAAGTAAAAAGGGTGGAAGAATGGCAACAACATGGTAACAAGGTCCTTAGAGTGATTAAACAATTATATCACAAGGATCATGGTTTTAAGAGTATCCGAATCAGCTTAAGAACAAACTCAATATAACGAGGACAATTGGTATTTGATGCTGTAAATGTACACAAACTAATGCGGAGTTTGGTGGCAAGCAATGCCCCTTTTTAGACATAGTCACATATACATTAATCGAAATTTAAAAAGTAACGTGTAATAAACAATACATGTGGACGAATTGCTAAACGGAGCAACAGAGCCATGGTGACCGAACAACAATAAATTGTTTCGGACAAATACAAACAAAATGACAATTGACATGTAGCTATTAGGAAATAAACGGTACGTGTGTACTTTTATTACTGTTAAGCAGAATGGTCTATTCATTGAAATCGACGACTTTATAACCCGCGTGTATGACAACTGTGAATGGAAGAAGACACCTATAGGACACGGTTTAATGATTGAATGAAAGTCTGACAATAGCATTAATACCAGTATTTGTAGAAGTGTGATACAATACCGCACACTACACATAAAGACTTATTATTAGTATTATAAGCGAAATCGTTAAAATATTAAAAACATGTGTTAGGTATGATGTGATGCAGTCATAACAACCGATACAGTTCACACTGTGAACTAAACCCACATTCGTTTAGTATACTAACATGCTTGCTCAGGGAATGATTTTTATACCTTTTCATTGAATGCTTGTTTTAGAGAATATAACGTCGGTATTTCTTTATTTACACAGTCCCGTTTTGTTGGGATGATGGTAATAAGAGGGAGGTTTCGTTCACCCTAGAACCGGGTTTAAACCCACCAACGGCATTTTTTGCCACTGACCGTTTTAAGGCGGTACCCCTTTTGTCAACCGTTTTATGTTTGTGATGTTATATATTGCCTTTTATTCATCTTTGTAATTAGTGTTTGTTTCTTTACTGTTTTTGGTTGACTGTGGTCACTGAATGCTACTTTTCCTCTTCGACTTTTATATCTATTTTTTCAAATCCTTTTTATAATATGTGTTTACCTTTGTTCATTATGTTATATTTTGTGTTGTATATGTAACCGGGTTCAGGTATATGGTGAAATATCGATTCCTAACCGTGTGTCCTCGATAGCTCAGTGGTTAGAGCGCTGGTACGGTAAACCAGAGACCCTGGGTTCGAGTCCCGGTTGAGGAACGATTTGTTCACCACCTGTTATATTTGGGGGCTCGTCCGGGATCCAAGACCGTGACTGTTAGCATGAAACAGTATGAAAATAAGTCTGACAGCCGGCCTGGAGTTAACTCCATTAGAAATTCAGGGACGAATTTCAATCTGGTGGGGTTGTATGTAACCGGGTACAGGTATATGGTGAAATATCGATTCCTAACCGTATGTCCTCGATAGCTCAGTGGTTAGATCGCTGGTACGGTAAACCAGAGACTCTGGGTTTGAGTCCCGGTTGAGGAACGATTTTTTCACCACCTGTTATATATACTAGTACTGTTCAAATGTGTGAATTGAACTAATAAATGCATTTGAATGTGTATTTACATGACATAATGTATATCACATTTATCTAATCTAACTGAAATTATTTGACTTCGTTAAAAAAAAAGTGTTTCCACATCATGAACGAATCTGACCCAGTTTGGCAGAATACAAGAACTAAATCGGTATACGAGTATCAAATCAATGTTTCATACTCCATCAAACCCCTTCTCCAAGAAGCGAAAACGGGGTTGGCTGGGTATGAAATAAAACCTTAATTTCGGTTTAAAAAGTTTGTAAAATTAAAACATTTAATAGGTAATGTAAAACAGGTTATCGCATTTTTTCAGTAAAACAAGTTTTTAAACGTGTTCTATTATCGAAATATTCGTTATAAAATACTTCTAATATAAGCTTTCCCGTCGCTTAATGGAATTAAGGCGGGACCACGTAATGTGTTATTAAAACACATTACGTTGTCCCGCCTTAATTCCATTAAGCATACCTTTTAAACCGAAATTAAGGCTTTATTTCATACCCAGTCAACCCCTTTTCGCTTCTTGGAGAAGGGGTTTGATGGGGTATGAAAGTTAATACTCGGACCACGTAATGAATGAAAGTGTCGTTCTCATGTTCATCGATTGATTTCCTCAGCTTGTCTTTGTTTGATATTCAATATATTGCTTATGTTTGGACCATGTTTGTACCATGAACATGACACTAGAGCATTCACATATCGTTCCTGGTGGTAATGTTCTTTATCGAAACACAATTGTAATATGATTGCATTACTGAAAATGTTGAATTACTCAAATCAACCGGATGTGCTGGCCTGGTGCATTCGAAAAGAGTTTTATATAAAAGAGTGCTAATCTCCTTTTTTCTTCTTAAAACTATTTTTAGTGCAGTTTCCTGTTATTTTTGACTGTAACTGTATTCTGGACATTTAATTGATCTCATCATGCTTTTGACAGTATTAGATATGAATTTGTTCAAAACTGAAAATAGACTGAATGAATAAGTACGAGGATGAGCAAATGTTTACCTTTGTCCTAGTGTTTGTAAACTTGCTGAAAATATGTGTCTTATGTGTAACTAACCACTCCTTTTGCTTGTTGATTGTTAATAGAAGACATATTTGTCATTATGAAGTAGTAACTTAACAATGGAAGGCAATGGAGAATCTTTAAGTGTTATAAGCCCCCAAAAAGAAACCTCTATTATGGTGGCTAGTTTGTGCCATTTCGTCTTTTCGTTATTACGCCCCAACGGCACCAATTAACGTATCTAAACGACGACAATCAGCGGGGCGCATTGCGAACAAACGTTAACTAGCTGGGCGCGTCGCGAAAAGACGATAAACTGTAAGGCGCGGGGCGAAAAGACGCCACATGCGAAATAATGAAAAGACGACAGATCTAGGTCGTTATTACCGTACCTATATCCACTAATAAGAGTATTTTCGCCCAACATCTCACTGATTGCCGTTTAGTATCTGGGTGCGGGGCTAAATAACGAAAAGACGAGATGGTACAAATGAGCCACCATACTTTATACATATTTTTACGCCTGTTAACACCTCAGAGTTTACCAAGGGTACCGGCGTGATACTTTGGCACGCAAGAATGGTTAAATGTGGCCGTCTTGGATAGGGAGACATTGATGGGTTAATAAATATGTGGGTGATGGTCATTGCGCTTAGGGCAGTATTACACAAATATCTCTCTTTTTTTGCTGCGCACTTTGATAAGAAGTTTTCTTGATATAGCTGAAGACGTGTTTTATGAATGAGTAGGTAAATTTATACAACTGCATGCTCACGTTTTATTATATTTGCATTTTAAATGATTTGCACTTGAATATTTTCATCTATATATTTATATGATATCTCACAGTATAATTTGATTTAAACTGGGTATCAATCATTGTAATCAGACTGGGTGTGAAGGGCTTCTTCAATGCAGCCCTGTCAGATTCGCTAGTGAAAAGGAAACATATATGCATTACCTATTGAAAGTCAAGAAGGCACATTTAGTTTGAGAAAATATATATAATAAATCTAACTATTCAAAAGAAGTTAACACTCATGGATCATATGTCTGATTTGTCAGATGCGATAAGCGTACTTATTTATTTTATTGATATGTTTGAAGGTGTACAATGGTCCGAATACTGTGTGTGTATTCGAATTGACTGTAAACACTTATAATCAGAAAATAAATTGAAATCGGTTTCCCTTTATGCCGTGTATATTTAATCGCCGTCCATCGCGTTGTTGTCATCATTCATTTAATGTGAAACGTATATGTACTTACTTTCCCCTATTATTTTGTATGTTTGTATATATATGTACCATGGTCCCATACCCCATTATTTTCAGGTTTGCGTGTATCTGTTCTACCCATACCCCATTCTTTTCAGGTTTGCATGTATCTGTACTACTCATACCCCATGAGTTTTATGTTTGTGTATATCTGTACTTCCATAGTCCCATACGCCATTATTTTGAGGTTTGCGTGTATCTGTACTATACTCATACCCTCATTTGTTCAGGTTTGCATGTATCTGTACTATCCATACCCCATTATGTTCAGGTTTGCATGTATCTGTACTATCCATACCCCATTATGTTCAGGTTTGCATGTATCTGTACTACTCATTCCTCATTTGTTCAGGTTTGCATGTATCTGTACTATACTCATACCCTCATTTGTTCTGCTTTGCATGTATCTGTACTATCCATACCCCATTGTGTTCAGGTTTGCATGAATCTGTACTACTCATTCCTCATTTGTTCAGGTTTGCATGTATCTGTACTATACTCATACCCTCATTTGTTCTGGTTTGCATGTATCTGTACTACCCATATCCCATTATTTTCAGATTTGTATGTGTCCGTACCACCAATATCCCATTATTTTCAAGTTTGGCAATATCTGTACTAACCATACCCCATTATATTCAGGTGTGTATGTATATGTATGTATATATATGTACTACCCATACACCATTATGTTCAGTTTTTTAAGTAGCTGTGTTTTGCTTCGATCATTTATTAGATAAGTGTTTCTAATTATGCAATAATTACACTATATGTATTTTAATTACATTAATTGATTTTATTTACATATTAATGGGCTTTAATCATAGTTTAATTTTTATATGAGTATTTCAATTAGTGTGGATTTCAATTATATTAAGGGAGTGTATTTATACTAACGTGTTTTAATTATATTAATAAGTCAGTTCCACACCGATAAATATACCGTTTTGATGTAATCACTTTTAAAACAGTATTGTTATATATTTATTCAAACAGTTATTGCAGTAAATACAGTTTGATATCTTTCAATGGCCATGTAAATATTTGAGTTGACGTTAAGGACCCAATTCACGACAAGTAGACAGTTTACAAATTTTCGCATTATAACTGTTTGTCACCGGAATGCTTTCTGTAGATTTTATTTAATTATATCCCCTAAGACGTTTTTGGAAATTTACATGTTGGGTATAAACATTTAAGTAAACATAGGCATAGGTTCAACGCTGAATAAAGACCACAGATGTATACATTTGCCGAAGTTAATGTTAAGGTTAATCGTCACGGCTTGTATCATTTATGGTGTTGTAGAAAAGGAAGTAATGCCGGAAACGTTGGTTAAGACTTGTTAATTTTATTGAAAATTATTTCGTTTACTTGTTGTGCTATATTTTATCAATAAATGAAAGGTAAATGCAATGTGCGACCACAGTTCTGGTGTTTCGGTTATACTACGATAGTGCAAGCGTTGATAATTAATTTAAATTACGATTTTATATATCAAAGGGTAGTATGTTGGTTTTCTGTTGTTTTTTTGCATATCAAATAATGGCAGTTGTTTTTCCAGATCAAATAATGGTAGTTATTTTTCCATACCGAATAATGGTATCTTTGATGTGGGTTTTTTGCAGATCAAATAATGGTAGTTATTTTTCCATATCAAATAATGGTAGTTATTTTTCAATATCAAATAATGGTAGTGAATTTTGCATATCAAATAATGGTAGTGGATTTTGCATATCAAATAATGGAAGTGGTGTTTGCATATCAAATGAAAGTAGTTGTTTTTTCCATATCAAATAATGGTAGTTTTTTTTGCATATCTACGAAACAGTTGTTGCTAGATGCGTAGCTGGGTTTGTTTATTTTAAGTGTTTGCTCAAGTTCGATCTATTTGGTGGCAAACACATTTAAAGGAATGTTTGTCGACAGTCTGGATAATAAAACGTCCTCGTATAAGGCGTAAACGTGCAATTTCTTTCAAAGTGTACCGTATGGGTTAATTGAATGTAGTAACCCTCGCGAAAACTGCATAATTAGTTTTATTTATTGCATAAGCCGAATATGGATGCATTTCGACTTAACTGGCATGAGAATTGCTCTTTTATGTTAATTGTACTTATAAAAACGTGTTTGTTAATTCAATCACATTAGATATAGGGGTGCTTATCTCGAGAATGCATGACATGATAAGGTTACTTTGGAATACATTTGCTGTACTGAATAGTTTAACAAATTACCCAATACATAAATGAGCGTTCAACTTGCCTGAACTGCGCAGAGAATTTTCTTTGAATACTATTTATGTCGGGTGTAAAGTTTTTTTTGGTGGCAGCATGTTAAAACAGAATGGCGTTTTATAGGTACCCACGAAAGCAACATTAAACGCACGAAAACAGAGTATAGGTACCCCCATAACAACAACAACAACACAAACTCCTGTAGTGCTTAATATGAAATTAGAATGGTTATTTGACGCTCTATAACGTTTCCTTGATGTTCTATCCACACACTAACCACACCTTGGTGATATTCCACGGACTCCCATTTAAGGAACTTGTCATTGATAATTTGTCATGACACGCGACAGGGCGTATGTAAATTATCTTTACTTTAATCAAATATATTCAAGACACAAAATATATATGCTTTCCACTGAGCCACTTTAGTGTTAATCTTATAGGACAACGAGTTTCTTTCCCTACTTAAATGTAAAGTGGCTGATATGTGCTATCGCGTCTTTTCGTTATTTCGCTCAGCGTTTTTACGACTTTTCGTTATTTCGCCCAGCGTCTTTTCGCCCGGCGTTATTTCGCGGCAAAATAACGAAAAGACGAGATGGCACATATCAGCCACCATACATATCCAAGTATTTTTCCCGACGTTCTGATAAATGTTGTCATCTCGCGCAAAAATGTGGTTTTACAATCAATCTTCGGCATGTTTGCCGGTGTCGTGGGTATACTTGGGTCGAATTGCGCTCTTATCGCTGCCGGTCATACAGGGTAGCAACCCGTCTGAGAAGCCACTTGAAGAGAAGATAAATCTGCTGATTAGTTTTCAACTCCGAATATAAACTGTCAAATACAATGTCCTCATATTACACCACCGTGAGTGTGCAGTTTATGTATACACTTGTACAAATATAATTACTTGTGAAAATAATATGTGTAAGCGTAATATGTCGTTTTCTCCATTCCGCGCATCGAGCATTTTATAATATATTTCAACTTGTTTGCATAATATCACCTTTATGTTGGGGTGGATTGGTGGTGTGGTATTTGTATTGGTTAAGAATTATGTCCCCCTTTATGGAATCCCATTGAAAGTGTATTAACAAAAGAAAACAATTAGAATTCAAATAATCCTGAATATTCGCAGTTTAATAGGTTTGAATAAAAAATACAAACTTGATAAAAGTGTGTATTGATCCATACTCAACTTATGTCATGCTCAAGATCATGTGTGTATTGACTAATTCACATAATTCAAGGGCAGCACTGCCTAGATAAATGTAAACTGAACGTTTCATGTAAAAATATTCAAGAGAATTTGAGTTCTAATTGTGGGATTACATAAAAGGGGATATTACCCTTAACATTGAATTCATGATTGTCGGGGCCACGAACGGTATCTGGTCTCACATGAGAAGCTAATTTTCTAATTATTTAACGCGAATATGTATATGGAATTGAAGAATTGAATTGAATTGGATTTTATAGTCGCACCAACAGCTAAGGTCATATGGCGACTTTCCAGCTTCCACCGGTGGAGGAAGACCCCTGATGCCCCTCCGGGCAATTTTCGTGCACGGGCGGGCACCAGGGTAGAACCACCGACGTTCCGCTGGATAGCTTCCTCACATAAAGATTCCTAGGCTCCGGAGGGATCGAACCTACAGCGGTGAGGGGCAAGTGATTGCAAGTCAGAGACTCTAACCACTCGGCCACGGACGCCCCATGTAATTGTAGAACTACATGGACAGAGTGTATTTCCATTACATAATAACTATTTACGTGTTAATAGTTCCGCGAGATTAGGAAACGTAGAAAAGAGGAACTTTGTTTTAACGTTTGTTCATTTCGGTCATATGTGTCTTCGAAGTAGAACGTGTTTTAAACTGTCCTGTATGACTTCAAAGTAGACAGTGTTTTAAACTGTCCTGTATGACTTCAAAGCAGACAGTGTTTTAAACTGTCCTGTATGACTTCGAAGCAGACAGTGTTTTATACTGTCCTATATGACTTCAAAGTAGACAGTGTTTTAAATTGTCCTGTGTGACTTCGACGTAGACCGTGTTTTAAACTGTCCTGTATGACTTCGAAGTTGAAAATGTTTTAAACTGTCCTGTGTGACTTCAAAGTAGGCAGTGTTTTAAACAGCATGTGTGTCTTTGAAGTATAAATTGTTTTAAACTGCCCGTGTGACTTCGAAGTAGACAGTGTTTTAAACTGTCCTGTTTGTCTTTAAGGTGTTTTAAACTGCCCGTGTGATTTCGAAACTGTCCTGTATGACTTCGAAGTTGAAAATGTTTTAAATTGCCTGTGTGACTTCAAAGTAGACAGTGTTTTAAACTGTCCTGTGTGTCTTTAAGATAGACAGTGTTTTAAACTGCCCGTGTGACTTCGAAGTAGACAGTATTTTAAACTGTCCTGTGTGTCTTTAAGGTAGACCGTGTTTTAAACTGTCCTATGTGTCTTTAAGATAGACAGTGTTTTAAACTGCCCGTGTGACTTCGAAGTAGACAGTATTTTAAACTGTCCTGTGTGTCTTTAAGGTAGACCGTGTTTTAAACTGTCCTATGTGTCTTTAAGGTAGACAGTGTTTTAAACTGTCCTGTGTGTCTTTAAGGTAGACCGTGTTTTAAACTGTCCGTGTGACTTCGAAGTAGACAATGTTTTAAACTGTCCTATGTGTCTTTAAGGTAGACCGTGTTTTAAACTGTCCGTGTGACTTCGAAGTAGACAATGTTTTAAACTGTCCTATGTGTCTTTAAGGTAGACAGTATTTTAAACTGTCCTGTGTGTCTTTAAGGTAGACCGTGTTTTAAACTGTCCTATGTGTCTTTAAGGTAGACAGTGTTTTAAACTGTCCGTGTGACTTCGAAGTAGACAGTGTTTTAAACTGTCCTGTGTGTCTTTAAGGTAGACCGTGTTTTAAACTGCCCGTGTGACTTCGAAGTAGACAGTATTTTAAACTGTCCTGTGTGTCTTTAAGGTAGACCGTGTTTTAAACTGTCCTATGTGTCTTTAAGATAGACAGTGTTTTAAACTGCCCGTGTGACTTCGAAGTAGACAGTATTTTAAACTGTCCTGTGTGTCTTTAAGGTAGACCGTGTTTTAAACTGTCCTATGTGTCTTTAAGATAGACAGTGTTTTAAACTGCCCGTGTGACTTCGAAGTAGACAGTATTTTAAACTGTCCTGTGTGTCTTTAAGGTAGACCGTGTTTTAAACTGTCCTATGTGTCTTTAAGATAGACAGTGTTTTAAACTGCCCGTGTGACTTCGAAGTAGACAGTGTTTTAAACTGTCCGTGTGACTTCGAAGTAGACAGTGTTTTAAACTGTCCGTGTGACTTCGAAGTAGACAGTGTTTTAAACTGTCCTGTGTGTCTTTAAGGTAGACCGTATTTTAAACTGTCCGTGTGACTTCGAAGTAGACAGTGTTTTAAACTGTCCTGTGTGTCTTTAAGATAGACAGTGTTTTAAACTGCCCGTGTGACTTCGACGTAGACAGTATTTTAAACTGTCCTGTGTGTCTTTAAGGTAGACCGTGTTTTAAACTGTCCTATGTGTCTTTAAGATAGACAGTGTTTTAAACTGCCCGTGTGACTTCGAAGTAGACAGTATTTTAAACTGTCCTGTGTGTCTTTAAGGTAGACCGTGTTTTAAACTGTCCTATGTGTCTTTAAGATAGACAGTGTTTTAAACTGCCCGTGTGACTTCGAAGTAGACAGTATTTTAAACTGTCCTGTGTGTCTTTAAGGTAGACCGTGTTTTAAACTGTCCTATGTGTCTTTAAGATAGACAGTGTTTTAAACTGCCCGTGTGACTTCGAAGTAGACAGTATTTTAAACTGTCCTGTGTGTCTTTAAGGTAGACCGTGTTTTAAACTGTCCTATGTGTCTTTAAGGTAGACAGTGTTTTAAACTGTCCGTGTGACTTCGAAGTAGACAGTGTTTTAAACTGTCCTATGTGTCTTTAAGGTAGACCGTGTTTTAAACTGTCCGTGTGACTTCGAAGTAGACAGTGTTTTAAACTGTCCTGTGTGTCTTTAAGATAGACAGTGTTTTAAACTGCCCGTGTGACTTCGAAGTAGACAGTATTTTAAACTGTCCTGTGTGTCTTTAAGGTAGACCGTGTTTTAAACTGTCCTATGTGTCTTTAAGATAGACAGTGTTTTAAACTGCCCGTGTGACTTCGAAGTAGACAGTATTTTAAACTGTCCTGTGTGTCTTTAAGGTAGACCGTGTTTTAAACTGTCCTATGTGTCTTTAAGGTAGACAGTGTTTTAAACTGTCCGTGTGACTTCGAAGTAGACAGTGTTTTAAACTGTCCTGTGTGTCTTTAAGGTAGACCGTGTTTTAAACTGCCCGTGTGACTTCGAAGTAGACAGTGTTTTAAACTGTCCTATGTGTCTTTAAGGTAGACCGTGTTTTAAACTGGCTTATGTGACTTCGAAGTAGACACTGTTTTAAACTGTCCGGTGTGACTTCGACGTAGACAGTGTTTTAAACTGTCCTATGTGTCTTTAAGGTAGACAGTGTTTTAAACTGGCTTATGTGACTTCGAAGTAGACACTGTTTTAAACTGCCCGTGTGACTTCGACGTAGACAGTGTTTTAAACTGTCCTATGTGTCTTTAAGGTAGACAGTGTTTTAAACTGGCTTATGTGACTTCGAAGTAGACACTGTTTTAAACTGTCCGGTGTGACTTCGACGTAGACAGTGTTTCAAACTTTCCTCTTTAAGGTAGACAGTGTTTTAAGTAGCGTTTTTTGTTTAATTTAGAGCTTAAAGGAACACACGTGCCTTTTAATTGGGGGATGTATTATGTAGTTATATAAAGTGCACTTACAATTCCGTTAACACAAAGTCAACACCAGCCAATATTAAATATTTACATTCGTGAAAGTCTGCAAATATTGCCGAGTTCGCATATAATTGACGGTGCTCCCATTAAGGTGATATGGTAGCATATAATTATACAGTTTTAAAAACTTTGATAATAAAGTCGAGTTGTGAATCGTCGACGTTTAAAAGCCGGACTTGTATTTCAGCGGATCGTATTGGATTTGTTTAACCGATATATAGTATACATGGAGATATAACACAGATAATCGTGACGCTCTGTGATCCTTTAATTGCCCAGCTTGTATTATCTTAAGTTGTAGCCGACCTTGTTCATTGAAAAGATTTCGGAATTTAATACGTTTGTTTGTGTGTATATAGTATATATATGCGTGTGTATTCAAACACCAGGCAGATACATTTATGTAATAGTAAACTATATAAATAGAACAAATAAAACCTGAATTGCAAAGTTTGGTATATCTTTGTAAGTCTTACATTTCTTTTGTTATGTAACAACGTCAAAAAAAAGTCGTGATAAAAAAAAACAGAAAAAGAAAAGCGGAACGACTGGGTGACTGCGTAAGGTTCTTGTTGTAAAGCCTAATAGCCACAGATTCAAAATGCATGCCTATATAAGGTATATTAATTTAATCACGAAGTACATGTTAGTATGCAGATATAACTTAAACTGGCACGTGCAAGCGTAATTATATAATAGTATAGCTGAATAAACATGTCAAATGTACAGAAACAGATACAATAGTACGTGACGTAGGTTTATTTGATTTAATATACCAATATTATAGATATTAATATTTTTCACAGTTTTTCACAATGGGTCTAGTCCGTGTAAACACGGCGTTGAGACCTATCATATCTAATCAAACGTTAATACACATTTTTAGATATTTAAAATCGGGAAAATCAACTTGTTTGGCTTATCGTAACCCCCCTATTATAACGATATGAATAGTTTCAAACTTATTAATATAGAGACGGTATATGACAAATGGAGCTACGACGAGCCTTTTATCGCCGGAGAATCAGTCTTTATGACCAAACTACAATATGATCAAATAAATGAATAAACTCTCACCTCTGTGTGGCGATTCTATCAAAATTAAACACAAGCAGAAAAAAAGTCCGTCCGAATTGGAAAAAAGGCACTAACAGATAGCAGTGTATTGGTTTAACTACCTATCTATGGTTGATACCCGTTTTAGCGGAGCGTTAAGCGCTGGTAACTAAGGACGCTTGGCGAACCTGTACTGTTGACACATTGACTGATTAATATAGAAGGCTTAACGATATATACACATGGGGAGATTATTGTGCTAATCTGCGATATATAGCTCCCAGTGGGTGAAATAGAATGAATTGAAAAACATTGCGACAGAAATCCAATAGCCTAGCTAATTGAAAATTATACAACAGTTCAAATCAATGCTGCAATTTATAGACTTTGTGACAATCGATTTTTTTTATTTTGGTTGATTATATATACATAAAAGAAAATACTTTCCATAAGAGCAAAACAACAACAACAACAAAAAAAAGAAAAGAAAAAGAAGCTGAGTTTAAGATAAATTCTGGTTAAACAATGGTTTTAATTAGTTATTCGTAAATAAAGCACTATCCATCCGTAAGTTGATTATAAACAATAGTTCTAAGTGGTAACTTTTTTTTAAATTGGTTATTGCCAGGCCCATGATTGGTATACTGTTCTAGATTGAAAATATACCCTGTTCTAGATCGAATCTAGAGATCCTGTCTATATCCATATATACCTATTATACCTAGAGGCTAAACATATAGAATACCCCGCTCCTCACCTCTTTCCCCTATTGAAATGTTACACTTCAAAACGGTAACGTCTTTTTGATTACAGGATTATGTCCTTAGACAATTATCGTGCTATATCTAGCTTGTAAGTCAAAACGTTCTTATTCTACTTAACTGTACCCTCCCCTCCCCTCCCACCCTCCCTCCCCTCCCCATACATGCACGACGTAACGCAGCACTTATTCTAAAAACGGTGAACAACCGTAAACCATAACCCCACTACCCCCACACAGCCGCCAATCCACTCCATTGAACAATGAACAATTACTAGGAAGGTTCAGACAGACTCGGATTGGGAACAAGTGTCTTGATCATCAGAAGCGCAATTCTTCACGGCCGAAATCCAAACCCGCCAAT
The DNA here is from genome assembly GCA_037043455.1 of Cyrtodaria siliqua. Lineage (NCBI taxonomy): Eukaryota > Metazoa > Mollusca > Bivalvia > Adapedonta > Hiatellidae > Cyrtodaria > Cyrtodaria siliqua. Next base: position 74,109 of record JAWPHD010012071.1, read on the forward strand.
TCTCGACACATCGCTCAGGATTTTTGTATAGCTATGAGAATCATAGCTCTTATGAGTTTATATTTTGTACTTGCCTGAGCTATGACGCGGCCTATATACAATATAGGTAGGTATGCGGCACCACTCAATCCGCACCTTCCGGCGCGGTTTCTGAAGACGTTACGCAATGCCTGCATAAAAAACTCACCGTATTTCAACTGACTAAACCTTAAATACCACACCTCCATACATACCAAGTTTTCAAATATACGGAACGAGATTTTAGACGAGAGTGAGATAATTCGAAAGAGAAAAAAAACATGTCTGAAAATGTACAGTCGTTACAAAAAGGAGACTAGCTCTGCGTGATATCATTCTCTTTGGTGAGTTTTATCATGCTTGTGTGGTATTTAAGATTTATTTTAATACACCCGCACTATATAGCCTAGTTTAAAATATCTCGTTATATTTAACGATATATCACTATATCTCGTTATATTTAACGATATATCACTGTAAACAGTCTATTAAATCATTTTAGAATTATTTTATTATTAGAATTTCAGGGGCGGATCCAGGATTTCAGCTTAGGGTGGGGCGTAATATTTTGGTCAATTTTCGGGTCCGTCTCTAGCCTCATAAAACGTTTGCGGTAGTGCATTTATAGGGTAAAAAAAGTCCGTTTTCAAATAAAAGGATTTAACAATGTGTTAATTAAACCACTTATTAGCCATTATGCGTCGAGCGAGCGAAGCGAGCGAGAAAAAAAATTATACTGAGGGCGTCCATCTAAATTGTTTGATGTTTTATCTACAGTAACATGGACATACACGTATGAATAACAAAAGTCCGTTTTCAAATAAAAGAATTTAACAATGTGTTAAACCACTCATTAGCCATTATGCGTCAAGCGAGCGAAGCGAGCGAGAATTTTTTTTATACTGCAACGAAATTGTTTGATATTTTATCTACAATAACATGGACATACATGTATGAATAAAAAAAGTCCGTTTTCAAATAAACGGATTTAACAATGTGTTAATTAAAACACTCATTAGCCATTATGCGTCGAGCGAGCGAGAATTTTTTTTATACTGAGGGTGTGCATCGAAATTGTTTGATATATTATCTACAGTAACATGGACATACATGTATGAATAAAAAAGTCCGTTTTCAAATAAAAGGATTTAACAATTTGTTAATTAAACCACTCATTAGCCATTATGCGTGAGCGAGCGAGAATTTTTTTTATACTGAGGGCGTACAACGAAATTGTTTGATATTTATCTACAGTAACTTGACATACATGTATGAATAAAAAGTCCGTTTTCAAATAAAAGGATTTAAGAATGTGTTAATTAGACCACTCATTAGCCATGATGCGTCGAGCGAGCGAAGCGAGCGATAATTTTTTTTATACTGAGGGCGTATTTGATATTTTATCTACAGTAAAAATGGACATACATGTATGATCCGGAATTTTTAGGGGCCCCCCCCCCCCCCCCCCCCCCCCCCCCCCCCCGGATCCGCTAGTGAATTTTGTGTGTCTGGGTTTCAAAAAACTCATTACTCAATGACCATTAAAACCTCAGTGTGTTCTGAGAATGTAATGAGCTTTAAATTAACTGGTTTCATTGTTCCAATTTTTATCAGTGAACCAATCAGAATGCTTTATTTATATTTTTGCTTTGGTTGCTTCTATCATGACATCACTTTCTGGTATTATGACATCACACCCTGATATTATGACATCACGTCATGCTATTATGATGCAACTCAGTGTGTTCTCAGAACTGAATGAGCCTTTTAATTGCTGTGAGAAACAGATTAAGACTGTTTATATCCCTCATTGAGTAATGAGTTTCTTGAAGCCAAGAATCACAAAATTCTAAACATAAAATAATTCTAAAATGATTTAATAGACTGTTTGTAACGTTTGCAGCGTTAGGAGCAAACGTTATGAGAATAAGCAAGGCCATGCGAAAGATACCACTGTAACGTTTGCAACTTTAGGAGAGTAAGCAAAGCAATGCGAAAGATTTCAGATGTGTGCGTTATTTGCACATTTAAGGGGTATTAGAATAGAATAGAACATCGTTTACGGTGAATTATCTTGTAATATTACACGGTTTGTCGTTCAATTGTAAACACTAATTTCACGAGCCCGCGCCCGAATTCGGGCTCGTGAAATTATTGTTTACAATTGAACTCCAAACCGTGATATATTACACGATAATTCACCGTAAATGATGTTCTATTTCTTAAATTAATTGAAATAGTATGGGTGTTTATGCAGACATTGCGTGATCTCTTTAGAAACCTCGTCGGAAAGTACGGATGGAGGCGTGCCGCATACCTACCTATATGTTATATAGGCCGCGTCATAGTCATACTTACCTATATTTTAAGTAGGCCGCGTCATAGCCATAACTACCTATATATTATGTAGAACGCGACATAGATCTATGGTAGATAAAACCATAAGATCTATGATTCGCACAGCTAGGTAATGAGGCAATAACGTAACCACTAGTTAACGGCGCAACAGGCAAAAGAGTACCACATTGTGGCAAAAGGGTACCACGTTATCGTGACCTTTGCGCAAGAGTACCACGTTAGACCTACTTTTTATTTATTTTTCAGAATGATATTGAAAAGAAAAAAGTCGAACATAGAGTAAGCACATGTATTAAAGCTTAATTAACACGTGGATTCAAATTAAAGAGAATGTGAACTCAGTGAATCTTTGTATCCACTAATCCTTCCATATTGAAACACGTGTCAGTTCTGTCAGTAGCATAATGCGTTTTTCAGTCCTTAATTTATGTTTTAAAACTGGGCATATTAGTAGCAAGGTAGCTATAATAAACTGTTAACTAGTGTCCTAACTGACACCTTGGGGAGCTCTAAAGCTTTTGTAAGGGGTTATAATCACAATTGTTTCGACATTGCGATCATTTCTCTCCATTTGTACGCTACACATATACTCTCCATTTGTACGCTATATATATATATGTGTAGCAGACATGATTTTATCATTCCTTTAATTAATTAAGTCCCGTGTTGTTCCGGGGGCCCCGTTTGGTTAAGGGCCAACGAATAGGACCGCTGCAGATCTCGTTGGAGGGGAAGGCAGAGGGGTAGACCCCCCCCCCCCCCCACCCCCTCCCAACCACCAAATTCAGTTCAGGGTGAGAAGGTTCTAGGTTTTATCTCTATGTACATGGAGGATGAGCCTGGCAAGGTTCTAGGTTTTATCTCTATGTACATGGAGGATGAGCCTGGCATGTTCATTCCTGTTAGGCGCCAAATAACCTTTCATGTGTTGGTGCCCTTAAAACCACAATTCAATTCAATTTAAATAATTACATTTTTTGCTCAATTAAACGTTTCTACTTTCGGTTTGCTCGGCAATACTCGGGTATATTCGGATAATGTTTAGTTCTGATTCCCGCGGATTGGGGGTTAGAAAATGGTAATATCTGGAAGTTTGAGGGCAAAGCTACTGATTTGAAGAAAGGTTTCAATATTTGGTTAGTATATGGGTTTGTATTTGTGTATTGGTTGATGTTTACTGTGCTTTATTCGCGCTGTAATTTGTATTTCGAGTGTATTCGTTCCTAGTTTGTTTGTATCGGTCTGTGGTTTGTTTCGGATTTGAGTTGCTTCGCAGGACTGTTCAACCTTTATTATCTATTTTAACATCATGCATGTAGGGATGTGGTTTGTTATATTTACAGCTAACCAGCATGTTGCACATACTGGACGGATGGTAGTGAACGTTGTGAGTGTGGATGGTGACGTAGAACCAGATAGGGACTTGGATCCACAATCTGGTTAGATATTGTAATGCTGTACATATATATACTATTGATGTGTGACTATGTTAAGGACTATATATCTTATCCACTACGCACAAGCACATCTTATATGCAGTTGAACTATTTGTACTCACGAGAAACCATTATACTCGAGTGTAAACATTAGCAATGTTGTCAATATTAAGGTTATAATGTTGTGTCAAGATAGTACTGTGTTAAAGTACCAATATATGATTGCTTGATATTTATACATTGTATTATCTGAGTGTCTTCGTTTTTAAAGCCTTTGAGATAAGAAGGCTAAATGTGTTAGATAATAGAAATTAGTGTACAAAACACATTTTATTATTAAAATATATGAAACTTACTATTTAATATTAAGACCAGTTAACTTAAAGTTGTTTTTGTTTTGTTCTGTTTTTTAACAAAGATTTTGAATGTTATTGAAGTTATTTAGGATGTATATGACTGTCATCTTCTCCGCATATATTATGCGATTAAAGACTGTTTAAAATGTATTAATAATAACAATACCATGCATGATTGAAAATATTTCTTGAATTGTTACTTTCAAAAGCTTTATAATTATATATCGTGTTGATGTTGAAACACTAGTACTTTTGCATAAGTACACATAACTATTGCACGTACCTGCTGTCAACCTTGTATATATATATTAATACGTTTTGTATCCTCATGTGTCTTATGACCTTTTGGAATTTTGCTGAATAAAAGATTATATATCTTCATCTCCATATGTATTGCAGAATCCCACATTTGTTTGTATCTGTTGGAATAGAGAAAGATGAACTGTGTATATTATATGTGTAAATAAAAGAT